>JAPYYV010019195.1:0-17496 GCA_030522625.1 Copidosoma aretas
AGCATCCATGTTAAAGTATCAAAAATGACAAAAATATAAAAACTGATATTTTGCCTCCTAGGAACCCTGGCCTCACAAAAATGTACTGGAGTACTTGTTTGACATTAATTTATCTATGTGCAAAGTTACATAAAAATATCATCATTATTTCAATTTGGGATACAACTACCTTAAACAGAATAAATATTTAATTGTCATCAATAAAAATATATTCTCAAACAATATTGTCAATAGTATTATTATTACATACACTACAACTCCCACTAACACAAGTATATAATGAAGTAAATGTAGGAGCCTGATTAAGATTGTCTCGTGCTGTAGTACAGTGTGATATTGGGATCGGCAACATGCCTCCTCACGGTAATTCAGAGTTTTGCCGCTATGAATGGAAATCTGGTCCTTCTTTAGCGTTTTCCATGAGACAGTATGCCTCGGTCTTCACTTAGTTGAGGGTCAAGCATTAAGGAGTCTCATATGTTAGAAAAGGCCTTAATTTATGATGATTAATCTAGTTGCCTGATAAGATTTGACAAGAAACAGATTACTCAATACGAAAAAAGGATAGTTGATGTGTTGAAAAAATATTATTTTATCGAAATTGCAAAATTGCACGAGTGCATATTGTCAGTTTTTTAAAAAGTCACTCAAAACATAGAGACTTTTTTATTTTTCTTTAAAATTTAGTTTTCCAAAGCTTATTTTGTTCCTTGAACAATTGCTCAGAGCTTTATCGATTTAAATTTTCAAAACGTCAAGTGTTCGAATAGCTAGTTCTAATTGTTGTTAGTTTTTATTCATTGGGGAATAAAAATTTAGACCTGCAATTTTATACACTTAATATTTTTAAAATTTTAATCGGTAAAGTTCTCGGTGATAGTTTGAGAAACGAAATTACCTTCGAAAAATTGACATCGAGGATATGTAAAAAAATCTTTATGTCTACAGTGATTTATTGAAGAAATGACATTTTACACTTACGCAATAATGAAATTTTGATGAAATAATTTTTTTTCTACACAATAAGTACCCTTATTTCGTATTATGTGATCTGTTTACTGTAAAATCTCATTAGGCAACTAAAATCATTTTTAAAAATTGAGTCCTTTTCTAACACAAAAGATTCCTTATGCTGCTAAATAGTTAGTACTCGCTGTAGGCATGTCTCCCCGCACGCCATTTGCGAAACAAAGTTGTCGAATAAGCCTGGTCAAATTTGTATTGAACCTATGAGACATCACACCAAAATCTACGATGGTATTGATAATTATCGTGTCCGCGAAAAAAGAGCTCGTTGACATATCTTTGTATGACTGAAATATTTGATGAACATCAATAGGGTTTTATATTTGTATTTCATGGAAGTTTATTGTACACGCATTCAAAGTTTATCCAAATGTAAGCCACATAAGTATGTATTCTTATATTGTACCAAATAAAAGGTTATTTCTAACATAAGTACTGACTTATTTGTACAAAATATATATTAATACATCAAAATATATGTTGTTTTGTAGTATTTTAAGATTTGAAAGGGCCCAAATATGTATCACTTTATTGTTAGCGATATTTTTATTTAAATAAACGTGTAAAAAAACTCATATGGTCTGTTTATACAGTGGCGATTTTTGACAATTTTTAATTCGAAATTCGGCGGATTGTGGCGACTTTTTGTCGTCAGGTGGCGAAATGCGTTAAAAAAATACTCGACACTCTGAGCCAAAGCGTACTTTCAATAAACTCACGAACATGATTCCAAGATATGTGATTATATCTTCACCTATCTTGGTATCATGTAGGTGAGTTTATTGAAAGTACGCTTTGGCTGAGAGTATAGCGTTTAGAATTTGACTTGATGAGACGAAGGGAATCGCCAAGGCCTCGATGGCGCAAGTAATAGCGTGCCTTCCCGGTAAGAAGGAGCTCCCCGGTTCGAGTCCGGGGTTCATTCTGTTTTATAGGCAAGTCTCAGCTACGTCTATGCAATATAATTTAATCATTTAGTCCATGAAAAATAATCTTTTATTGAAATATTTTACGTTAGCTCTTTTGCTTAAGCCTAAAACTGCTTTGACCGCCCATTGCACCCTACCTGTGGTTTTTTCTATGTGCCACGATCATTTTTCGTTAAGAACCACACCATTGGGTCCATTAATGCATGTCCTTGTTTAAAACCTCTGAGGCCTCCAATTGAAATCGGAACAGATATGTTTTTATCCTTTTTTATTCCTAAAAATAAAGTGTTTTTTGTGCTTACTTCCAGTATATTTTTTGTACTATATTTATCTTAGTCCTTCTGCATGGGTTTTTGGTCTTTAAATTGCTGGGCGTCTGAAACGACGTCATCAGATAATTTAAGACAGTAAATTTTAAGTTTTCCTACTGTTACATATCCTATATTATTTTACATCTACTTAACGTCTCTATTCTCTATAAATAAACTTAAAATTGCCAAGCTACTTGGGCACCATTGCCTAACCACTTTCTTTTTTTAAGTAAATTTCTTCGCTCCTGACCGTGATTACCTGTTTTTTTGTACAACGCCACTCTCCTGTAGTTTTAACTTCCTTCTACTCCCTCCCTGCCTTGTAAATTTGATAGATTCTTGCTATTTCCCACTCTTTCATAGTATATGTGTTAGTCTATTGGCTATAAAGTATGTTTTTGAATTGAATCATCTAAATTATTTGCAGTAACTTAAAACAGTTTTCTGTAATTCTGCCTTTTTCTGTGTCATTTTTTTTTCAATTTTTACATCAACATTCTTCTATTCAATGATGGATATATCCTCGTTAAATCTTTCTCGGCATTGCTGCTGATTTTAAAACTCCTTTTTTCGTTTTCCGTATAACAAGTATCATTGTTATCTCTTGACAAATTTTTAAAACTTTTTTTTTTTATGCCTCATTTCTGATTACCATCCCTCTTTTTTTCCTGTTTTAATTTTTTATTAGCTCTATAAAACTCATTGAAATTCTACTTTCTGCTACTTTTCTTAGTTTTTTTAGGTTTGTTTAATTTTTTATCTCTTATTATTCTATTTGTGCATTTTGCGTTAGTCTATAATTCTATTTTTACTCTCTCTTTTATTTTTTTTAGTATTCTATAAATTTATCTATGATACGTATTTTTTGATTAATTATTGTGGAATCCTGTTTATCAATTTGCAATGATTTGTAGCTTTATAGATTTTATCATTTTGAGTTCCTCTGCTACCTGTGTGATTACATTACCTAACCTGTCTTACTTTTTTGTGATAATAATTCCATATGTATATTCGCGTACATGCGGGCTCCGCTTGTCAATTTTTCAATTATTCATATTTATAAGATAAATCATTTTAATAATCATCATAAGAATATACAAAATTTCTTATAATAATGATAAATTTTTCTCTTGCTTATTATAAAAGCTTATTGCTTTATTTTTCAATTAAAAAAATGACGATTAAAATATGTTTTAATTATTTTTATTTAAAATTATTATTATTATTTTTTTTAATGCTGTTTTGAAAATATTTCTTTTGATTTTTAATTTTTAAAATAATAGGACATTAAAAAAACGATTGCTCTGGCTAGGACTTCGGACAGATACACAGACGTGATGGATTGTGATTTTAGATAACAGATAATCGACCTCAACTTAGCACATATTACTGAATGCATTTGAATGGAACAAATATGATACTTTTTTTTGTGTTAACTTACTGACTCTTTTTTTTAAATTACTGGAACATATTAAAAATAATCAGACTTTTGAATAAATTTCATCACATCTTTATTACGTGAGATTATCTATATACTTATATTAGTACAATAATTCCGTCGAATGAATTCATTTATGCTCTTTACACTTTTTGAGCACTATTTACACATTTTATACAATTACCACCATTATATTTAAAAAGCTTTTATAATTTCTATAATTTTATGATTTTTTTGTTAGCTAAAAAAACTTCCTACTGTTTGGAATATTTTGACTGCGTAAATTCCAATCTTTGGTTATTATGAACAAAATTTGTCTACTTAACGTATTGTACAATTTGTATTTGAAAATTTAAAATGTATTATGACTTAAAATTTGTTACATTAAAGTAATTTATTATCTTTTCACAGGTATTCTTTTTTGATTTTTTTCAATACTTATATTTAATGTAATTTTTATTAATAAAATAATGTATAAAAGCTATAAACAGTATAACATTTAACTTCAGACAAATCTCATTTCTCAAAAAGCTATTAGTATAAGGACAACAATTTATTAAAGATAACTAAAGAATATTTAAAAAATCTAATATTTTAATATTTGAATAGCTTTTTAGAAGCATATTCATGGGTCCATGTCCTCTTTCAAAACTTCCAATCCTTCTAATTCAAATTGAAACAGATCTGTTCCTATTATTCTTTATTCCTAAAAATTAAGATTTTTCGAACAAATATAGTCAATGCATTAAATAATTTTACTCATTTATTAAATAATTGTTACTAATTCAAAACTAATAATGAATTTTTTATTATTTATCGTTAATATTGAAACATATGTATATGTATATTGGGGTTGTGCTTATTTGGAGAATTTTTAAATTTCATTTCATGATAGTCCTAAATCGTTTCTAAATAAATAAAAAAATTTTTTTGCTAAATCTAAGCTCTTAATATTAATATTAACCCGTTCCTTACGAGGGGCAACGTTCTATATGGAAAATAACAGGGGAACGTTCTTTTTTTTCTATAAATTTTTTTAAAACCTTGGCCTATTAACGAAATATAATAACACATAGATACTCTTGTAAGAAATCCGACGTTCTTCAAAAAAGGTCTCTGATGATTTTTCGTCAAGTCCACTCGTTTTATGGTTATTGGAGGTCAAAGTTTGACCTGAAGTGTTGTATAGAGACATTTACAATTTTTTTCGAAATTTTGTCTTTTTTGTTAAATTATTATTTACTTTAAATACTCATAGAAAAACTATAAAAGCTATAACGAACATACTAATAATTTTCGGATTTTTGAATAAATTTCATCAGATCTATATTACATTAAAATAAGATGATCTTTACACTTACATTTGTACAATAATTCGTCGATTTAATGCATTGATGCTCATTACATTTTATGGCACTATTCACTCATTTTATAAAATTGTTACCATTCTATTTGAAAACCTTTTATAAACTATAGTGATTTTCTGATATTTTTTTTAGCTAAAGAGACTTTTACGGTTTAGAATATTTTGACAGTATAAATTCTGATATTTGTTATTATAAAGACAATTTTTCTACTTGATGTATTGTAAAAAATTTTAAATTAAAATTTGAAAAATTTATTACAGACTTGAAATTTGTTGTAATAAAGTAGTATTTTAATATTTCCACATGTACACTTTTTTAATTGTTTTTAATACTTATAGTTAATTTGATTCAAATTAATAAAATAATGTATCAAACATAAACAGTATAACAACAAACTTTAGACAAATTTCATTTTTTTAAAAGGTATTAGTAAAACAATTTTTGTTAAATAACTAAGGAATTATTATACAAATTTAAATAGCATGATTAGTATTTGTCAAAAAACAAAGTCTTTCTGATTATTATTAAAAATCTCAATGTAAACATTATGAATAAAAGGCATCATAAACCTTTTTTGGTCTGTCTACTGAAAGTCAATACCTTTATTTACCGATGATTTATAGGAGCTTTTATGCTGTGCTGAAAACAAGTTCTCGTAATGAGTTAAGACTTTGCACATCATTTTTTTTGTGGAATGATTTTTGCAGCTCATTTTACAACGTTTGATCATCATTGATATTTTTTTACTATAAAATTCGAACAAACACTTTTTCAAATAACCATTGCTTTCCGTGCATGTGCCCTTTATAGTAAACTGTGTCTTACTCTAATATTATGCATGATTGTTATTCTGTTAGTAAAGATGACAGTCTTAGATATACCAGATTAGTTTGATACTAAATGATTATCAATCAATCAGCAACAACATGTGCTGAGTCAGATCACTCATTACAACTAAGAACTTCGTACGACTAAGAACATAGTTACTTATGTTCTTCTGATCAGCTGCCTATACCTATTGTCATGTCTTATATATGGTTACATATAAAACAAGGTGTGTTAGTATATGCACATCAACCAATTATCAGCTTTTTTCCATATTAAATTATTTTAAAATAAATAAGGCAATTTGATAACATTTTAAACATGAATTTTAAATAATTCACACGTAACAATTGATTTAATATTTCGAAAAAGATGACAGCCCTGTTATTAGCTCTTAAAATAGCTGCTTTATAAGACACCTTATATTTTTTATATCATGTTATATACCGTGTACAATTTCGACTCAAGCAGCAATATGGGAGAATCTTTTGAGCTGCCCTAATTTTCTTTAATAACATTCGGGAAATCCTGCGGTCAGTTTTGATTTCTCTCATTTGCTTGTTTCGAGCAGCATAAAATATAGTTTGTTGTTAGGTTTGCTGTTGTCAATTCTTAAAAAGGACGTAAAACTAAGGTTTTTTTTCCATATATATTCGGTATGCTAGTATACTCTCGTTATTCTTTAATACTATTTCTTTTTTTATAACGCGAGCGATAGTGTATATAAACACAATCATTACTAAGTATAAACTGTATTTTTTTCTTTGTTAATTCGATAAATCCCCGTCTTCATATACATATTACTATTTAAAATTGTGGTAAAGGTTACTAAAGTGCAGAACACTTTAAAAGAAATCTGAAATCGTGTAATGAAAATAAAAAACAATAATGAATATAAATATATATTATTTATTCGGTTTTTCTTAAATTTTTTACATTAATTTTTCAATGACTTACCTTTGTTTTCACTCAATTCTAATTACCATAAAAATTTTTAATAATTATAGGGGTGTAGTTGGTTTGTCATACAGGTATCTGTATACTTAGAAGAAAGTAATAGCGTTGGCAAAATTTTTTACGAAAGGAAAAACAAGTGGGGGGGGGGGGGGAGCTGGAGGGAGGGGGAGCGGTGAGGAATGTGGGGAGCGGGGGGGAGCTAGCTCAAATTATTAGAGGTCATATTTCACGGTAAAAAGAAACGAATTTTACCTTATTTTGGGGTAGCCGGGGTGGAGCTGAGGTGGAGCGGGGGGAAGCTAGTACTCAACCTAAAACCGTACAACTACATAATATAGGAAGATATATGTGTATGATATGATGATGGATACAGCCGGTGAATGTTTACAAGATGCTTTCTCTTTCTCTCCTACTGCGAGCCGGTCGCGGCGTGGCAGGGAGGGCAGCAGAGCCACAGCTCCTCTTTTACTTCGTCATCTCGTATGCAAAATCATATTCACATTATTTTGACCGCTTTTCTCGAAATTTTGGACTCATCAAAATCACACAAATTATCATTCCAAATGCATTTTTTTCGCTCTTTCGATTGCTACGAGCTGTTGTTCACTACGCGCCCTCGTTTTTAGGATGTTTGCGTTTTTAAAAAAGAATTGCAAAAAAACGTTATCTTTGCAAAGTTTAGCATGCATAGCTCTGTTTTGTGTTTTTTATTTTTCTTTTATATCGTATTCCTGCCTATACAACAACTCGGGTTGATTTTTACAGATACCATCACCACCTTGGTGTAAAGGGTGTTGATCCTAACCCCAACTATAACCCCTTTTACCCCTGTCCCCGTCGTCACCTATAATCCATAACCTCTTGTCCCATCTTTCGTGGATTCACTCAATGAATCTTTTACGGGCCAACATGGTGACGTGCGTAATAGCGAGTTAGTGGGTTACAGGAAATTAAGAAAAGCACTTGTTCAGGTATATATGCGTTCGCATCTGTCGTCTTTAAATTTAAAAACGTATAATAGTTTGTTTTGATACTTAATATTATATTTTTCATCATGAATAAAATGACTTTAGATATTCTTAACAAATTCACAGTTACTTGCGTAAGAATTATTTAAACATCTCTGTCTCCTGTTCAAGTATTTGTAAGGTTCTTAAAAATTCCCCCTCTTCCACACCACTATACGGTCTCTAACTAAGGAACCAAATAATAGCAATAGCATATTTTTTTTAGATAAGTAAAGCAACATAATCGACTCAAATCATTTATGTAGTTGATAAAAGGGTCTCAAATTTGGATTCTTTATGATGATTAAACTGTTAGAAAGATAGGAATTGTCAAACATATACTAAGCGTGGTGAAAGTGTACGATATTACTGGGCTGAGTATCTCATACTGAGTAAGGGGTTTTTGTATCTCAAAATTTACAATTTAAATTTAATGATTAGAATATGATGGGTAAGAAATATTAGAGACAGATATAATCATGCAGTTACAACATATTTAGATATTTATGTGTACTTCATGACACTTCATTATATTTAAGTACAAATTAAGTTTATTTAAAAACATACCAGCTGATAGAAATACTCCTCCACTTGGAAGAAACATGACACTTTCGATAGGCCCATTATGATTAACACAAAGTATTTTTTTACTAGTTCTTGTATCGTACATATTTATGATACAATCGTAACCTCCGGATAAATAGATATTAGGTGAAACTGGACTTATACTCCCAGCTCTTACGTAGTCAGTGTGATCTTTAAAAGAAATAATTTGTTTTTCACTCGGTATATCCCAAAACGCTGAAGATCTATCATCCGAAAATGAAACAATATGTTGTTTATCTACAGTAAAAAAAGTTCGATGAACTGGTCCTGTATGTCCACTAAATAGTCTTAGCAGATTTTTTGTGTTGACATCAAACAACTTGATAAGAGCTTCACTTCCTCCTACACATAATAATCGCCCATCTCGTCGAAAATTTCCTCCATAAGCAAGTTCTTTAAATCGATTTAAATTTGTAGTAGCCAATTTAGTGATAGAGTTGTAAATTTGTACTCGACAAGAACATGTAACCGCAAAACGATGAGGCTCTGTGGGGGAAAAATCTATGTGATCAATTGGTCCAAATTCTTTAACTAGGACTGGTATCTGTGAACAACAGAAAAAGTTGAGTTACTACCGTTTGAATGTTTAACATTTTTACGTGACAACTTATCTCAAGTAATACGTAAGGATCTTATGTACAGTAAAAAAGAAATTCTAACATACACTCTGCGATCGAATAAATCGATGACCATAAATTTTCATTATTAGGAAAACATATATTAATTGTAACTGAATCAAATATTTCTTTAAAACATGAAATTAATTTTTAAAACTTAAAATTCAATTGAATTTTGATTTTTTCAAATTTGATGTTTGGATTTGTCGCTCTTAACTCACCGCAGCCAATCACGTGCATGAGAACGAATAAATCGATGATAACCAAAATTCATAGGTAGTATGCCCATGCTGTAACTGTAAACAAATATATATGCTACAATACAAATGCTACTACACAATTGCGTACATAAGTAATTTCACCGAACTTTTAACATTTCGATTTTCAAAAAAAAAAAAAATATTTCCAAGGCACGCTAATAAAAATCATTCTACTTATTTCTATGTGCTCCCAATATTAAAAAAATATCCTCGTTACTCATATTTTAAAATATCTTTTTATTATTATTAACAAATTATTAACAACAATATGAAAATTTTACATTTTTGTTATAAAATAATTATTACCGTATTATTTGGCTTATTTTAAGCATAAAATGTTATTATACGCTTTTCCGTTGGATGCTTTATTTTCGCGTAAAAAATTAAAGAACTTACTGAATAACACTATTTAGGTATCACGTAACTCGTAATCCTGTAATTTCTCAATCTTTGATGGACTGTAACTTTGAAACAAACGCACTAATCGAAAAAAATCAAAATATGATTTAAAGGATTTTATTCAAGCTTCAATTTAAGGTGACTCATCACCCTTGTACTATCTATTCGTGTGACATCAGACTACCACACCTGAAAACATCGAGTAGTAGGCTTGATGTGTATACCTACACTGAAAACACTATGGTCGGCAGCAGCTGCTACATGTTGAGAGCGTACTCACTCCACAGTAAGTCGTTAATGCGACCTACCATGCGTGGAGCCAAATCGCCTCCACAGTAAACTCATTGCTTAACCAGTGGTATGTACAATAGACCACGCATTGTGCTGCATGTACACCACGCGCAGGAGTTTGTCACTTCCACAAAGTCGTGGCTGCTGCTACGAGCCATAGTTTTTTCAGTGTATAGATACGAATCCGCTTGTTTAGGTGCTGAGGTTAACTATCGCTTATCGCAAACACGGTCACCTTCTAGATTTAATATTTTATAATATTGCCTGGCAAACCGTAATATTCTTTACGCCATTTTAAAGCTTACGATTTCTTCTATCTGTACCTAGTTTTTTAATAAGAGTTAGGGTATATTTAGGGAGATGTCGGAACATAATTGATCAAAGTTCAATAGTCTCCAGGCACATGCATATCAAACGTCAATTTTCAAGCAACTCGTTAGCAAAAATTTGCCTGGTGATATGGTTTGAAATTTTGAGAGATGATTCGTTTTATATCGAAGTACAAATCCTCTAAGTTTTAGTCATGGTTGAGATAGTTCAATTTCGTGACGAGCCACCTTAAGCTTAAAGAAATCTTTCTATCTCGTTACCCTTCGGAGCTTTGGCCATTTCAATTATTGCTAAAAATGATAAAATCTGTAAATTTTTCAAGGATTCTGAAAGTCACGTATTTTTTGTTTAACACAATTTCTCGATAAAGACTTTTGATATCATTTTTCTAAGAGTGTAAGAAGTTGTTTACGCCAAAAAAAAGTTACTTTGCACGTAAATTAAGATTATGCCTCTGAAATTATACGATTATAGTATGAGTTACGCGCTCGAGAACGATTTTAAAATTAATATATGTACAAAATTTTTGTTGGCACGCTTACAAACCAATAAAAATCTTATTCTTCAACTCTTAAAAAACATTTATCGCTTTGAAAAATTGAAAAAATTTGATAGTTTTTTTTTTATACCGAAAATATCGTGAATAAGTAAATTTTTACAAAAATCGGTAACACTCATAAATATGGTTATAACTTCTTTTGGGTAACAGGCACACTTGCAGGTGTAAAATTTTATAAATCTACGATTTGAATTAACAAATCCCTATGATTTTCATAAAATTCTAGAGATAGATTTTTTTTTTATTGAAGCAAAAAAAAAAGAACAGCACCTAGTAACCTTGAAAAGTCGCTGAATCGGTACACTTTAGAGCCCAATACTAATAAGCCTCAAATAACTTTTGCTCAAAAATAAGTGTTGAATATCTGTAACATAATACTTTAAATTTCTATACTTATTAAAGTTTATTTTGTACATTGACATTGTATAAATTGATCAGTAACACGAATGTTAAGAGTTTGGTGGAATTACTTATATGTGCACGTGACTCACAGAGCTTTTACACAGACTATACGTGTATACGTAGAAGTAATAGAAAGAGATGGAAAGAGTAGTAGAGAACATATGATTGTCAACTATGTCTCTGTAAATATAGGTATACAGTAACACATCATACTACTAAGCATGATACTAAGGTTTAGTGCTCCTGACTACAGCAAAATACTAAGTACTTGACCGTCAGATGTAACGTAACTGAAACTGACGGCCAGCACCAGGCAGCAAATTCGAATATGCTAAAGGCTATTGAATCCAGTATCCCTGTACCAAAATAACTAAATCAACGATACAAAACTATAACCTAGTGATCTATATATTTGATGACCCAGACCGATAGATTTCCTCGCGTTGTAGTTCAGAACGATGTAATTTGAAACAAAATAGCGGATACCTAATTACCCAGAGCACTAAATTTTCTCGCATTTTAACCAGTAACATTATTATTATTAAAAAAAAAGCTAAACTGATAGAAAAAAAAGCTTATATCTGATAACCCGGAGCGTTTTATTTCTTCACTTTTCAATTGATAGCTGTATTATTTTTCAATAAGAACTACAATTCGTCGACCTGCATCACTTATTCGCTCTGCCTAATTAATCCTACATGTCTCATTGATATCATAAACAAAGAAACCAGATAAGTTGGCTTACTAATTATTATTCTATACTAAGTTTTGATTTTCAGATTACACTTTTATTGGGAAAACTACAAGCTTATTACTTTTCATAGAAACTGTAAAAAAGTGTAGACAGTCTGAGAAAACAATGACTTCAAAGTATATTACTTGTCAATAATATAGATGCTTATTTTATCAATAAGCTATATGATAGAATAAGGTAAGAATCTCCATTATCGCCACATTAACGATTTTCAACGCCATCTTTTTTCTTGGTCAGGGACAAAAACTATCGTAACGTTACTCACAGCTTACTACAATAAATCTTACCGCAAAAAAAAAAAACGATTATTGTAACGCTGCGGCACCTGGAAATTACAGTTAAGATTAATCGGTCATAGCTTTACAGTTGCTTCAACAGTACGAATTCCTGCAATTGTTTTATCCATGACATACGTGCGAAATTGGTAATAATTTTTACCACTATTGAACGACAAACTATTCACATCTTAAATGATATTTGTAATCGAATACAAATTCAATTGTTCTGATTTCTTGTATCTAAAGATAATCATACAATCAAAAATTTTAAATAAAAGCAAGATACTGATTTTTATTTAGTATAAGCAAAATTTTTACATTACCTAATGCCCTTGTTCCACAGTTTATTTATGCATTTTGAGCTCGGGACTAATTGATTGATCGAGTCCTTCATTTTCACTAAGATTTTACACAGGGATGTTCCTAAAAAATCAGGAAGTTGAAAATAAAAATAACATTTTTTACTTTTAAAGTTCGTGGCATTTGTTCATACATTCCTTTTTTTAAATATCTTCTTTTGGCTTCAGCTTAACTATGCCAACAGTCAGGAACCTCTGTCGGTAAGACGGGTGATTAAAACTTTACGAAAACGTCGATACAAGTACACAAGTATCGTGCTTCCCCCCTCTCTATTTTACTTCAAAAACCATCCTTAAAGACAAAAAGTACGTTGCAATACATAAAATGGATCATGTTGGTGTATTGTAGGGGGTTAAAACTACCCTTAAATAGGCTAAAATTGACGAAATTTCATAAAATGTAAAGGAAAAATTCGTGGTATGGAGGGTGTTGATCCCAACCCCAATTATAACTCCTTTTAGTCTAGTTCCCGTCGTTACCTACAACTTATAGTCCCATTTTTCTCAACTAATATACCCTCTCTCGTTCTACCCCCGGATCCTACATTTCCCGAACTAGTCTTAAACCTACCCCGAGCGCACACGGAGCCTACCTCGCCCTGTGATGCAGAACTAGCCGCGAGACTTGGGAAGGAATCGGAAACAAATAACAGCCAGAAACAACTCTGAAAGGATTTCCGAGTTAACCCGACCGGGATTCAAACCCGCGGCCGCGCCTCACTTGAACAGCGGTACCGTAACTGACCAAGACTTGCGCCTCAGCCAACTGAGCTACGACTGCTCCTAGTCCTACTTTTAATTCATCTAGTTTTATTACATATATTAAATTGATATGTTCCACGTAAGATTGGTCTCTCGTATTTAATTTTAATTTCACCTAGATTGAACTCTAAAGTGCTCATACCTAATAAATTACAAAATTGAATCCTATTTACGCACTGTGAATCAATTTCGCATAACTTATCCTGTTTTTTTCAACAAATTTTAACTAGCAAGTCATCTTCCATTTGTACGATCTTTTCCTTAAACTTCAATGCCCTCTCACTCTACGATTTACATAGTTTTTCCATACAGGCATGATTATATAAGATGTATCCCAGTGTACAAAAGTCTAGTTTAAAATCGACCGATATGAAAATTAAAAACGCCGAAATAATGGTGAAAAATAACCTGAATTTTTTTTAAATATGTTAATCGTTACTACAGAAAAAATCTTATCAAGTAGCTATTTTCAAGATTTTTTATTTTTCACATTTATTTTATAGCAAAAGTAACAAGTTAGCGGTCCAAGAATAAATTCCAATTTTCTGACCGTCACTGACGGCAACAAAGACACCGTCTTGTATACATAATAGTAAGGGTTGTCCCGCTGCGTGCTCTGCGCAACGACGCCCCACGTCTCGATGACAATTTTGAGTAAAGAACTTGATTTTTAAGACAAGTTTTCTAATTATTATCCATATTTCAATGTTAATGCATGACAGATTCAATAGATAAAGAACTGCAATTTAATGGTCTCAAAAGATGGATACATAAAAAAAATATTAAGAGGAAAAGGCAATAACTGAGCATAATAAAACACAAATTTTAAGGAGACTGTCATGTATTATAGCGTAGCTATGTGTCCATGCGCCCCCCTCTGTCGTGGGCACACCACAGAGTGGTAGCGGGAGAGAGGAGAGAGTTAGCTAGGAAGGAACAAGGGAGTCTACGGCGGACCAACAAAGCGATAGGTACTCTTGCGGCGCGTCTCTTCTCGCGGATCATTAACTAATAATCGAAGCATATTCAAGTACTCGTGTATTTTATTCCGTGAGCACCCCAAGGCCATCATAACCCACGTAACAGTTTGGTGACAGCGGTGGGATGGCTATCGCAAATTAAATTATATAGAATAATAAGATTTGTTTGTTTTTACGCGCGGTCGATCGATATTTTTTTACGCGATTTTTTTGGGATACACACATAGAGTCCTGCCAGGAGGAATAAGGACTACTCCAGAGAGAGAGAGAGAGAGAGAGAGAGAGAGAGAGAGAGAGAGAGAGAGAGAGAGAGAGAGAGAGAGAGAGAGAGAGAGAGAGAGACAAGATCGGGGAAAAGAGGGCGAGGGGCGAGAGCATCATCAGGAGGAACGACACCCAGGGGACTATTGACGGAGACCGTACTAGGCCATGATGTACGGAAGCATCTTGGTCATCATAATGTTGGCAGGAAATACCAGGTAAGTGGAGTGAGATTATCGAATGAATTTATACCATCCTAGAGTTATAAAAAGGAAAGCTTATTCGGGTTAGTGTGATTATAAAAATATTTGACATTTCGGATTGCGTCACGATTTTTTTTTGGTTGTTTGAAGGCATGTTACCAAAGTAACTAGTCACTTGTTGAATAGAATGGTGGTCATATCGATAATTAATTAGGATGATTTGACGCAAGCAGCTTAGACACGTAAGAAAGAAAAGCTGAAAATAACTACTAGAGTAAATTATAGGAAGTTATAGCGCGGAACAGTTTGATCTCGTGCCATAGCGACGGTATAGGTAATTAGAATCCGACGGAATTTTTATCATGCATACAATGGCAAGTCACAAGAGGCCACAAAACGACATATTTAGTGACGGGGGGAAGAAATTATGTCGGATACTGAAAATAAATCGGAATCAGAAATGCTGACCGTGGTGTTAGAACATAGTCCGGAAGCCAAGCGGATTGGGAAAAAGTGAATAAAAAACAACGTATTTTTATGATGAAATTGTTAAAAAGGATGAAACCGGGAATAGTCAGGGAGAAAATTTGGCCACCGAAACAGTTAGGTGAGGAAGAGAAAATGGGACCCCCCAATAAGCAGGCACAGAAAATAACAAATGGATCAACATCAAGATATGTGGAACACATGACAGGAAACCGGGCAATGTAAAACATACGGAACAAAAATGCGTGCGGGAATAAGCCGTCACGACAAAATACACAACAAACGGCAAGAGTATGCAGCAATTCACCTCAGAGCGCTCGGGGAAAATGTTAGAGCAACAACGGGGCGGATATGGGTTCAACAACCAATATAGTTTTGGAGCACGAACAACGGAATGGCCGAATCTCGCAAACAAACACGGATACATATAATCTCGAGCAACATTTACAAAACCTACAGATTCCGACTCAGCTAAACACCAACTTTATAAACCCCGTTGTAAACCAAATGCAAGCTGAGAATACACAGCCCTTCAACACGCATTATAAAGCACTGGCCCAGGTAAACAGCGCGACAAGCGGCATCCCTATATTTAACGGGGACCCGATAATTTTTCCACTTTTCGAGCAGATGGTGCAAACGGCAAAAACAACAGTCCTCCGGCAGTATAAGAAATATTTTATTGGAACACTAGGGGGCAAATTAAGAGGCATAGCGGCAGATCAATTTTGCGCTCGGTTATCGCTGTTCAACATTACAGATGACTTTTTGCTAGCACTATCGCGACGATTCAGAAGCATGGGGGGCGCCGTGACACTGTTAACTGAATTAAAAATGCTATCTCAACAAAATTCTGAGTCGGTTAAACAATACGGCAGTCGCGCTCAACGACTGCATAATCGGATCATGATGACCTATGACTCGAGTGTACACCTGTCGAGAATACAGAAAACCGCATTAAAAAGTAGCGCAGATAGAGAGGCTGCAAAACAGTTTGTGCACGGTCTAAAACCACCATATAGTTGGAATGTAGGAGGACTTAAACCGGCAACTTTAGAGGAAGCAATCGAGGCAATTACAAGCGTGGATAACGAGATATGCCCATGCCAAACGGTCAGAGGGAAATTTAACACATACGCTACGCAAGAGCACTGCTTCCGGGAGAGGGGAAACTCGAGTATAGGTATGATAATGAGCGAGGCGCCCGTCAGTAGAGACGATACGGACGAGTGGGACGGATTAATGAGTAAGAAATGGTGTTATTGCCTGCACTCTACAAGAGGCTGCGAAAAATTGTGGAATGATGCAAAAAATGGAAGAATGAAAAATACCGATAAACCACCTGAAGAACCGTACGAAATATATGCTTTGGAGGGGAACTAAAGTAGGCCCAATTATAATAACCAACGTTACGACACACGGCAGAACAACCCGAATTCCAACTATAGGAATTACAATAACCAACATTACGACACACGGCAAAACAACCTATATCCCAATTTGAAAAATTATAATAATTATAATAAAAATAGCTATAACAGCCACCAGAAACCAAGATAATACGAGCGTGGTAGCAATAGATACCCTAATAACAATTATTATAAAAATAATGGCGAAAATAACAATAGTTATGTGAATCAGCGGTCACGAAACGAATACAAGGGTGATTACAATAGCAGACTAAGCGAGGCTAATGGAAACTTAAATAATCAAAACGGAAGAAAAAATACAAACTGGGATAATAATTATGGCGGGTACAATCAGCGTCGCGAAAATCGGAGCAGATAACGTAGAAATTACTCGCAGAAGGCGAGAGCAGACAAGCCCTACTCGGAGACTTTAAACTGCCAAGATGCTCGGTACGCTTCCCAAGCACCGGGCATGGCCAAATGAACAAAGAATCAAACGCGGCTAGAGCAGAAGAATTTTGGCTTGAAAGGAAGGGAGAACAACAAAAGGAGGTATACGAAAATAATACAGACCCGACGCGGTTCAGGGACAATTTGGCGAATGAATCACGCCGAGTGCACAAGCAGAAAAAAAATCTAGCCGCGTGTACAGACGCGATAGAATATAACAAGTCACCTCG
>JAPYYV010019196.1:0-10086 GCA_030522625.1 Copidosoma aretas
ACTCGAACGGTCACCCATCCAAGTACTAGCCGCGCCAAATGCTGCTTGACTTTCAAGATCGACGAAACTGCGACTCTACCACTGCGCCACCGTGTCGGTGTATCATATATACTTATATTACATTTACTTTTCTCGGACGACAACGTGAACACTCCTGCGAGTATAATTGTATAACGGAGATCATCAAATCGAATCAGTAGATGAAATATAGTTCCGTAACTGTCTGATAAAAAAAAGTTCAAAAATAACTATAGTATTAAAAAACATTTTGTCGATATTAATCAAACCTTAGTTTTCCTATGTTTCGATTGCCACATTGAAATCAAGTAAAAATTTATCATGACACTTGGCCACTACGATAATTTTAATAATCCGTCTTAAATTATAATGAATATCTTGTTAGTTAAAAATCTGAGATATCTGAATTTTTTTAAAGCGTATGACATTTTTTTGGTTCTACAGGACACTGCGATTCTGGATCTAAAATATCGTGCACAATTGACAACTTTTCCAATGAATTCACAACAACGTTTGAGTGCAAAATAATTGACTCCGGATTGGGTTTAGAGTGTGGCAAAAGGCCTCTCAGAGGTGTAAACAGAAAGAAAATTGCCGAAAGCATACAAAAAACTGAGGTTCACGTTTTTAAAGCTTGTCAAAGTAGAGAATTGCAGGACCACGGAGATCCTGAGCCTCCATATATTTACGGTGATGACGTGTTAAGAAAAGCCAAATCTCAATTTAATCAGTCAAGATTTCTAGATAAAGATCCAATTGTAGCTTTAGTAAAGTTTCAACAAAGCTCGAAAGGAATCAATGTAATTCAAAATATCGGACTCGGTCCATTTTTCATTGATGTTTTTTTGGAACTTCCAAGTACGGTTATGGAACAGATATTCAGAAGAGGTTCCTTTTATTATTGATGCAACGTCGGGTATTTTACGCAATAAAAAGAAGTCTCGATCGCTATTCTTATATCTGGTAGTAATTCACTGTAAATTAGGCCAATATGCAGTCGTATGGGGTATTACTGTACTTTAAGACATACTTTCCGTCCAGTATTTACTCAATCGTTTTTTACAACAAGGTGCTAATATTCCAAAGCAAGTGGTACGTATATTAAAAAAAATATATTTTATTTTTCATATCAATAAAAATTCGTAGTAGGCCATTTTTTCCCTTCAGTATTCAAAACTTGTGCAGACTCATGCGTACGATTTTGAAATGGCATTGTAACTTTCATATTTAAGGGGATACAAATTTTTCTTTTTTTTGTAAAACATTAAAAATAGACGATTATTTAACAAGAAATAATACTTGTTTTAACCTTTTTTGTGAATTTCTATCATTAAATTACGATTTCCTCTTTTTTTCAAAATATACTTGGAATTTAGAAAAGCCATGGTATTAACACTTCTAGATAAATTAATGGTAGCATTGCTTGTACGCATAAATAAAATTTCTATGTTGACAAGTTGGGCAAGGTAACTGTACCTATTTGTGAGCCTCCATACGTAGCTTACGATTCATAAAAAATCTGTTACTGCAATTAAGTGTTACTTTGTGAAACAAATTTTATAGTAGTCTACAGTGGAGAATATAATGTTTGTCTCGTATAATTTTATACGCTACAAAAAGTTGTATGAGATCATTTTCCATAGAATTCCGCCAAGTTGATTCACACTTATTTTGAAAGTTACACTTATTCCTATTACCCGACTACGCCAGAAGAATAGTTACGTGTTTCGCATGTATGTCTGTATTAAGCATGTGCTATACCGAGAAATGTTAATAAGAGTTCTCGTCTCAACTCGATGTATTTCGGACTTGTCTCAAAAAAGTCTTGCAAAAAGTCTCTTTTCGAACATTTTTTCAGTTTCGTCCCGCATCGAACTCGCCTTAAGATTTTCCGCGACCCAGACACGAAACTAGACGTGACGAGACTTGCCATGGTCTCGTCTCGCTTGGTCTCGAGCTTTTTTTTGGACCGATACCGCCTTGTCTCGTCTCGAAGTCGGTATCGCACATGCCAGGTCTGTATGTATGTATGTAAGTCAGATGAATTATGGAATTTTTATTTTGAGACAAAAAAATTATAATCTCTTAACTTTAGGGCACACACATAAAACTTTGTACAAAATCTTGTTTGGGAGACTAGGAACAAACAAAACAATTATTGTTTTTTTTATCGTTTTTTATTCAGTTATTTAAAAGTTGTATGCCATATGGCTCATTTTAGCAAGAAAAAGTCGCATATAATTTTTCTTGAATCGCTTTTACAAAAAGGTGTACATTTTTTAAAATTAAAAAAAAAATAGTTCTTTACTCTAGAGTACATGACCAACTTTTAAATCCTCATAGAAGAAGCTTCCTAACAGTAAAAAATTGAGTTTTCTTAAAATTCTGTCATGTTTTTAATAGTGTTTCGCATGAAAGTACATCATTTGTAAAAAAATGTCTGCATGTGTGTGTATGTTTTGTTTTCATATCCTTATAGCAGCTTGGTACAAAAATAAAAATTTCTTACCTTCTCAAAATTTTTATAACAATTTTTGATAAACAAAAAGCTTTTTCTTCGAAAAAAGGAAAAGACTAAAAAGTTAAAAATAAAAATTCTGAACAAAAAAGCGACGACTAAAAAACTGGTAAGAAGAGAACAAGCTCTAGAATGATTAATTAGAAATAATATTTTGATGTAATTTCTTGAATTTCCAGTAGGTGAAGGCATACTTTAGATCATTGAATGGAACAAAAGATAATTATAAATTATAATAATTATAATTAAAGCTTTTACTAATCTGCAAACACGGTCAGAGTTTCAATAGAAATATGTTATTATCTGTTGTCCTTTTTTTTTTGTTTTTTGGCCCTCAGATTTTCAATTAAAAAAAAAAAAAAAATTTTAAATGACTTTTCATCATCAATCAAGTGTTTTTATCAATCTATAGTCTTGCACTGTAAAACATAACTGTATCAACAGTATAAAATTAATTTGGCACGTGAGAAAATCGTGTCATATGATTGAGTAAAATTGAAAAAAAAAAAACACTCATTACGCTGAGCTGGTATGTAACGGCATTTAAAGAAGGTTGAACAATTTCTTCCACTTTCAAAATGATTTGGACATTCATTTCTATTTTCAATACATCACAGGTGATCAATATTATTCATTTACGTGAAACTACAGAGAATACAATTTTGCAGGTTAGACAGGACTGTCATGTATGCAGAATAACGACACATTTGAGAGCAGGGAAACTATCTGATTCGTCGTTTTTCACGATGGAGGCGCCGGTTTTTCTCCCCACAAAATCTAGTGTATGATCGGTGTCGGATTCACGATGACTTTTGTGTCAAAAATACTGGTGTAGTTCTATCTATGTCCACAAAATTATTTTATTCAATAATATTGAAATTACAATTATATAAATATGACTTCCCCAAAGGGTGCGGTTTTTGTATGTTTGTGCCCGAGTCACGTACATTATTTGGGCCCTATGGCGAAAAATTGCACTTTGCACCCTCGATAAGAAAAATAATATACCTGACTCGGGCTCAAACGTCCAAACCACGCCCTTCTAGCTTTCAAGTTTGTACTTTGCGCCCTTGTGACGAAATTAATTATGTTTTACTGTAAACTGTTGCTGAAAAAATGTATTTAAATACCACAGCTGTAATTTAATCTGAAAGTGTAAATGCTACGATTTTTTTCTAAATTTGAAGTGTATTTTGAATTGAGAAAAAAAAGTAATATGGCAAATGGAAGCCACAAATGATAAAATACATCGAAAAAAACATTTTTTGCTGATGAAAAATCGTTTTTTGTGATATTTTGATGCAAACATACATTTTTAATCTCCGTGCATACTATACATACATATATGTCATATTCATTAAAAACCTGCAGTTTCTTCTGACCAAGATTTTAGAATATGTTTTTCTCTCAGAAAACCTTTTTTTTACCCTGGAAAAAGATACGTCTATTAAAAAGTTGACCTTATAATCAGCCTCTTATCTGGTTAATAACATGTTTTCAATATTTTTAGCCTAACTTTCCTTGGATAAGGTTATGATTTATGTCCTACATAGAGAGCAGAATTACGGGTTTAGCGCATCGAGGTTATGTAGCGATAAGTGCACGTGGCCACCATTTCGTTAAGTGCCCGGATATTTAGCGCTGAATGACAGAAGCTGCTTGTGCCTTAGTCATTGAGATATTGCATGCGATAAATACAACAAAGCACTTGACGTTGGGCCCATCAGATGATGTGCGAAATGCTGCAGTTGCCGCGCATCAAAACCATGGTTGGCGAATCTGCGTTTCGAGCTCGGTTGTAGACGGAACGTTTTAGATAGCAGCGGCTCGACATTCAGTGCTACAGCTACGAGCTTTCGATCGAATAGCAGGGATCTACCTACTAAACGCTAATAACCTCGATGCGCTAATTCCAATAATACTGTTCCCCATGTAAAAAACTATAGGTACTTGAAACAAAAGCAAATGAGAAGGAGCTTTGATTTTAGCTCTAGTTGAGATCAAAATATTGCCCAGGTGGAAAGCCACGATTAGTTCAAATTTAGGCACAAAACATGTAATTTTTTTTGTTCATCAGGGTTTTTTTATCAAAAACTTAAATATTCCGTAACTTTCGTCCTGATAAACTTTTGTATCTAACTATTAACTCAGTGCTCAAATTGGAGCTTATCAGGACGAAAGTTACGGGATATTTAAGTTTTTGATAAAAAAACCCTAATGAACAAAAAAAATTACATGTTTTGTGCCTAAATTTGAACTACTCGTGGATTCCACCTGGGCAATATTTTGAACTCAATAGAGCTAAAATCAAAGCCCCTTCTCAATCGCTTTTGACTTCCGTTAAAGCAAATTCTCCAAATTAATTCCAAGCTGATTAGTGATTAAAACTATAAGAGCACAGAATTCTGTCATACTGATAGAGTTAAAAATATTAATCAGAACCAAAGTTGTAAAGTTTTTAAACAAGTTGACAAAGACGGAAAATCTCATGATTATTGAAAATGACGGCTTTTAATCACTTTTTGACTTTGACTGGACATGCATGTATTGTAACGTTATTCAGAGTGATAAACATAATGGATGCATCTTTATAATTGTATTCTGCTAACCATAGTGCCCCCAATCTAGCCAACATATCTTTTTTCAGGGTTACAAAAAGAGTACCCACGGGAGATAAGTAATTGTACTGATTAAGCTGAAACGACAGTCCTAAATATGATTTTTCGAGTCTAGAAGGTGTGCCACACAAAAACTTTTTTCGTCATTTTGTTTCCACGTCACCGCAGATTTTTTTGGATTTCGGCATTTATTCATGCTATATTGTGAAAACGTATTAATAGATGATATAATATTCCAGATTTGCGACGGATCAAGAGCTCTGCTCACTGCATGCATAACAGCTTTTACTTGCTATGGAACTATAGAAGAATATTGTGATGCGTTTTTCGAAAATCCTCATACCATGGAACAAAAAACCTTTGTTTCTCTAGATATTGCACATTATATAAAAATATCGGCGAAATTTCTGAGCAACAAAAGTCGTAGGATAAAAATATTTTATATGGCTTGTATTGGTCAACTAACACCGTGTAATACGTTGTCTCAAGCAAGAAGATTAGTAAAATTAATTCTGATTGTTTCCAAATCAGAAACTGATGGACATTATAGCGATAAAAAACCAAGCCCCTGTTAGCAGAGTAAAGAAGCGCTCTTAACTTTAGTTCGATGACCATATTTCACAAACAGATGAAAATGTTAAAACAGTGTGGCTTGGCTGGGCCGATGAAATACATCAAGAAGTTGAATGTATCATTGGATCCGTAGAAGGTGACCTAGACAATGCGCATTATGATGAACAATATCAAACAAGCTGATTTTAGAAATACGTCACATAGTTATGTGGTCTAATATTTTTAACAATAAATTTAAGTTTGAATTACTAACAAAGTCAAGCGTGCCAGTTGAAAACGAAATTAGAAAAATTAAGAAAGGTGTCTTAAAAAACGATGGAAGACTGAGAATATTTTCTGCAAAAGATACTGATAATAAAAATAATGATGATATTACTACCGACGATTCTATAATTTCTAATAAAGATCAAAGTAATTGTCTAGATTCTTTCACTAGCATTTCAATAAATACTTTAAATCTAAAAAACGATCAGTTCATGTCTCCGTTTACTAGCTTACAATCGCAAGATACTTGTGAAAATCTTTAACATTCAAGCCAAGAACAGAAAAGTAATTTTTCTCATGATTTTTTCAATTTGCACGAAGATAAAAAAAAAAAAGTGGCTCGCTCTTTTTTTGAGGACTTGGATGATGCATGCTCTTGTGGTAGCGAATCATCTAAAAATTTTGCATGCAAAATATGCAATCAATTTGTTCATCGCAATGAAAACTGCTCCACCCAAGTTGATTTAAATTTTTCTAACGATTTATCGTCGTGGAGAATTTGCCTTACGTGTAGAAAATCTGATCGAATAAAAAGTAAAATAGCCCTGAATGAAATCGAAAATCATATGGGTCTGGCTGAAAAAGAGACTCGTCCACAAAAAGAAAAGGCACGAAAAAACTTGTATCTCGGAGAGAGTACATCTAAAATTCAAGATATCATCCTTACGTCGGAGCAAAACAGATCAAGAGTACCTACTTTAAAAAATGGTAACTCTATGGGACTGCAACTCATTAAAATAAGGGATAAAGAGTACAATTTTAAAAATACTTGTCCATTTGACAGCCTCAGCCAAGTTTTGATGTCTGCCGCTATTGATTATCCAAATGTGTTGGAAAAATTAAGTAGTGTAAATAGTTGTTATGCAAAAATTATATTAAACACAATAATAAAAGGAATCACAAGTGAAACTTACAGAAAAAGAGGCAAGGTTCTTTTGGATTATAGAGTATTTAATGACGAAAAATTTAATCTACAAAATGCAAAGGATATAAACGAGATAAACTGTGCAGCACCTATCGATAACATGTATTCGTTTTTGTTCGCTAATGACGTTGCATATTTTTGTATAATAGTCAAGTGCACTAATGAACAATATTCGTTTGAACAAACTACGATAGATGAGAAGCCTCTAGTTGAGTTAAACGTATTAAAAAATCAACGCTGTCTATTCAAAACTTTGAAAAATCAACTAGGAAAACCTACTTGCATGGCAGCAACAACAAGTGAATTACAGAGCAGTAAGTAAATATCAGTAATTAAACTCATTACAAAAATCCAAATCATTAAGTGCATTCAGTATATCATCGGGAGTTCCTATCTTACCGACTACCTTAATGTTTTTAATTTTCATTAGACATTAATTTTATGGTTATTGTAACGTAAAACAATGAGAAGACGCACAAAGCTGATGATTGCAATCAGTTGAAAATTGATCGAAAAAAGTTGCATCTTGTGAATATCAAACTGAACTTCAGTATTTATAATCAGTTTGAAAAAATTCAGTATGTTGTAGCAGTTCCTGCTATGTGTAGGGAGTTCCTGCCTTACCGACTATCTCGTTTCAATAAGTTTCTATTATTTATTTATTTTACAGCTATTTTTACGTAAAATAATGAGTTGACGTACAAAGCTTGTACTAAGACAAATTTTTCCAACAAAAATTTAGTATCATTAGATGCGAATTGAGAGAGAAAAGTTGTATCTCGTGATCATTATTCTCATGTACTGCAATTCATAATCATGAAATCAAGGTAGTCGGCAAGATAGTAACTCCCGATGATATACTGAATGCCCTTAAGCTGTACATCATACTCTTACAGAGTCCAATAGACAAAATGAAATACCGGCAATTTTCGGTATCGATGTACATTTTAATTAGTTAAACGTCGTCCGAACGGTATTAATAAACGTAATAACATTAATAAACTCAACAGAATGCCGAAAATTAAAAATTTCGCATTCAAATAAACTGTATTTTCCTACTAGATAGTAAGATTTCGATAAATCGAAGCACAATTCATTCCTGATGATCTGTATACTGAAATTCAATTAATTTAATGCCGGCTGAAAAGTATTAATTATTATTACTAGATAAATAAACTAATTAAAATGCTAAATATTAAATTTCGCATAAAAATAAGGTATATTTTTCTCTAGAAACAGTTATGATATCCGCTCCATAATCAACTAAAAGTGCTTAAAACAATCTTTAATTTTAGCTCTGGTTAACGGAAGGGATACACGTTGGTGATAAAAACTACGATTTCTTGCAAAAACACTAATAAAAACATTTTCTTTGTTGACACTTTTGAAACGTATTTTTTTGCGCGGGAAGCTTAAATTTATTATTTAGCTAAAAAATCAAATTATTTTACAAGGACCCTAAACCGTATTGTTTTTAGTGAAAAACCGCAAAACGAATTTTTTTCTTAAAAAACCAAAATATATATGTATATATGGGACGTTCCATGTCAACTCGGACAGCGCTCTGCCTAAAATTGAGAATATCCTAGAGAATCGGTTAAGGGCTTAAAATATCAGTCGAAGAATAGGCTTCCAAAAGTCGTCTTGCTAAAAATGAAATTCAACATGGCGGCTTAAAAATGGCACCCACTAGTTCGAAAAGTGACCAGGTTAAGCAATAAATTGCTCTATAAAATTTTAATTCAGAGTTTTGTAATGTAGGTAAGAGTCTTATAATATTAACTGGTAGTTGCTGTTGAAGGAAGCATCAAAATTTTTTCGAAATTCAACATGGCGGCTTCAAAATGGCACCCACTAGCTCGAATAGTGACCAGGTTAAGCAATAAATTGGTCTATAAAATTTTATTTCAGAGTTTTGTAATGTAGGTAAGAGTCTAATAATATTAACTGGGAGTTGCTGTTGAGGGGACCATAAATTTTTTTTCGAAATTCAACATGGTGGCTTCAAAATGGCTCCCACTAGCTCGAAAAGTGACCAGGTTAAGCAATAAATTGCTCTATAAAATTTTATTCCAGAGTTTTGTAATGTAGGTAAGAGTCTTATAATATTAACTGGGAGTTGCTGTTTAAGGGACCATCAAAATTTTTTCGAAATTCAACATGGCGGCTTCAAAATGGTGCCCATGACCTAGAAAAATGACCGGTTTTGCCTATAAAGTGCCCTATAGAACGTGGTTGGAGTTCTTAAGTTCCACGTATGGTTCCATGAACGATCGCTGATAGTTAGACCTTCAGATTTAATAATCATTATTTGATTATTAAAATGGCGGAATCAAGATAGCACCCATTACCTAGAAAAACGACCGGTTTCTCGTACAAAGTGCCCCATAAAACGTGATTTGTGTTTTTAAGTTCCACGTATGGTTACATGAACAATCGCTAATAGTTGAACTTCAGATTTAATAATACTTATCAGAATATTTAAATGGCTGCTTCTAAATGGTGCCTGTGACCTAGAAAAATGTCCGGTTTTTCCTATAAAGTGCCCTATATATCGTGATTCGAGTTTTCAAGTTCCCCGTATGGTACCGTAAGCGATTGCTTATTGTCGAACTTTTAGATGTTGTTCTGCTTATAATTATGTTATTCACATTGGTGGCTTTAATATCTTGCTTATTACCTAGAAAAATGACTAGTTTTTGCTATAAAGTGCTCTGTAGAACGTATTTTGAGTCGTTAAGTTCCACGTTTAGTGCCCTAAACGGTCGCTACTAGTTGTACTATACAATGTCATTCGCGTCTATTTCAAGAGTGTTCCAAAAGTAGAACTTAGTAACATAAAGAAATCTTTAGTAAATTATACGTAACGTGTAAGACTTCAGTTAGTGATAATCCAGAAGCTCATGCGAGTTTTGGAATTCCCCCTATTGGGAATATGGTGTGAGGAGCTTACTTACATTCATTTTCTATCGGAAAATACGTTAAAAACGAGAATGTATTACCAAGTATGTTACAAAAACCGGGACGGCTAATAGACCTACGCGACCCAGTTCTGATAGGTATGGTAAGTCTGCTACAAACACCGGACTTCGGATAGACTTATGTGATCTGGGTCCGATAGGTTTGATAAGTCTGTTCCGAATACCGGACATTTGACGGACACCTAGCAG
>JAPYYV010019197.1:0-11124 GCA_030522625.1 Copidosoma aretas
TGATTTCAAATTGTCAAAAAAGTCCTAAATAGGCATTCCCTATGGATGAAAAAGTACGTAAATTTGTCAATTTTGAAAAAAAACGTGCTAAATAAGAATTCTCTATTAATGAAAAGGTAAACATATTAGTCAATTTTACAAAATAACTTATTACAATTTGCAACGTATCCCTCTATTGGTAGCCCTACAAGAAAATGAAAATATATACAGTGGGGGGTTGGCGCGCGAAGCGCGCAGGGGGGCGAAGCCCCACTAGTATATATATATATATGCACTAGTAAGGCTTCGCTCCCCTGCGCGCTTTGCGCACCAACGCCCATGCCAGATTATACACTAAAAAAGTGAGTGGTAGAACATATCAATTTTCATAATCAACAAAATTTAAATTACGGTTTAGTCGGTCAACTTCGGAAGAATACGTTTGTTTCTGGTAGTATGGGAGAGAGGATGCAGTAATCTTTGACTTTTCCACAAACATGGAGAAATGAAACTAATTTTACCTTTGTTTTAGGATAGATAAGAAAATAATAACCCTAAAATGGACCAAGTTTAATCATGTATCCCAAATCAGGGGGGGAGGGGGTAGGTAGAATTGAGGTGTTGTAGACAGCCCCTTTAACATTCCTACATAATATTGAAAAATAATAATGCACAGTACAATTTTTATTGTACACACTGTAGGAACCTTGCAATCGCATTGGATAAGAGTAATCGTTCAAAACAATCTGTTTTTATTTAAAAAATATTTTTCTTTTTAATTAAAAAAAAACTCTTTGATAAAATTATGAATAAATAAAAAAAACTTTATATGAAACAAATAAGCTGTTGATGTCATTTAAATTTAGCCATAAATCAATAGTTCTATGAATAATAATTTTATTTGAAAGTAGTAATAATGCTGTATTTGTTAATACCATGGGTAAAATTCTTTTACATTAGTAGAGAGAATAAGAAATTAAAGTTTCATACGATATTGTTTTTTCGAAACCCTTTTTTTCAGGGCCATCAGTCAATTTTTTTTTGTTTTAAAGTATTTTTCAAAATTTTATTAATCTTTGTTAATTTATCCATACGGTGTATTAAAAATTCGTGTTTAAACTTTGGTTCCTTTAGAATAAACCTTCTTTTCTTCATCAATTATTTTTGGCATCAGTAAATCAAACATTTGACACCATTTTTCTTGTGATTCAAACATTGTATTTATATATATAACAGAGCACGATTCTTATTATTATTAGAAAAATTTTCATGACATTCAGAAAAAACTGTTTATTCTTGCGAATATTGTATAATATTTATCTTTTCTTTCTCAATTTTAATTTTTGTTCGAAATCTAATACTTAGGAGTGTGGATATTTTAAAAATTTTGCAAAATATTAATTTTGTGTTCAATCGACGGAATTATTATACTAATATAAGTATATGGATAATCTAATGTAATATAGATGTAATAAAATTCATTCAAAAGTCCGATAGTTTTGAATATGTTCGTTATAGCTTTTATAGTTGTTCTATAAGTATTGAAAGTAATGGTAATTTAAAAAAAAAACCAGTAAATTAACCCAAAAAAAATATATTATATTTGTTCTATATAAATGCACTCGGTGATATATGCCAAGCTAAGGATGATTATTTTTTATCTAAAATTACAATCCATCACGTCTGTGTATTTGTCCAAAGTCCAAGCCCAAGCGATCTCTTTTTCAATGTTCTACTATTTTTAAAATTAAAATTTTTTTTTAAAGAAATATTTTTAAAACAACATTAAAAAAAATGAAAAAAATGACAATATATATACATAAAAAAAAATTTAAAATATATTTTGATAATCATTTTTTAAATTGAAGAATAAAGCAATTATAAGCTTCTTTAATAAATAAGAGAAAAATTGATTATTATTATAAGAAATTTTATATATTCACATGATAACCATCAAAATGATTTATCCTATAAATATAAATATTTGGAAAATTAGCAAGCAGAGCACGCAGGTAGGCGAATATTTATATGAAATAAATATTAAAAAAATATAGTACAGCTTCCGCAATGTAATTACACAGGTTGCAGAGGAACTAACAATAATAAAAATATAAAGCTACAAACCATTGAAAATTGATAAACAGGATTTCACTATAATTATGCAGAAAATATGGATAAGAGATAAATTTATAGAACACTAAAAAACTAAAATAGAGAGTAAAGATAGAATTAAAGATTAACCCAAAATGCATGAATAGAATGATAAGAGATAAAAAAATTATACAAACCTGAAAAAACTAAGAAAAGTAGCAGAAAGCAAAATTCAAATGAGTTTTTAATAGTTAATAAGAATTTAAAAGAGGGATAAAAGAGGAATGCTAATCAGGAAAAAGGCATGATAAATATTTTAAAAATTTGTCACGAGACAACGATGATACATGTTATACGGAAAACAGACAAAGGAGTGTTGGAATCAACATCAATGCTGAGAAAGATTTCACGAGGATGTATCCATCATTAAATAAAAGAATGTCGATGTAAAAATTTAAAAAAATAAAAGACAAAGAAAAAGACAGAATTATGCAAAACTGTTTCGAGAATCTGCAAATAATTTGGATGATTGAATTCAAAAACATATTTTATAGCTTATAGACTACATACTATCGAAGAGTGGGGAATAGCAAGAATCTATCAAATTTATAAGGCAGGGAAGGAGTAGACGGACGTTAAAACAACAGTAAAGTGGCGATTGGAATGTAGCATTTAAGATATTAGCAATCATATTCGTTGAAAAAGTAGAAAAATAGGTAGAGGAGTCTAAAATAATAAATAAGAGTCAGGCTGGCATCACAGCAAAAAGAAGAACAAGGTGCCATATTTTTGAACTAAATAGTTTAATTGAAAATAAAATAGGGGAAGGGAGCGATAATTAGATGCTGTTTTTGTAGACTCCAACACAAAATTCGATAACATCAATAGAAAAATATTCCGGGTCATATTGTATATGCGAGAGATAAGTATAAAAATGAAAAAGATGTCCCAAAAAATCCAAAAATGTATAAAAATCAGATAATTACGGTCGGGGGAAAACAAATTCATTTAAAAAAAGAAAGCGGTAGGGCAAGGGTGTCCATGTAGCTTAGTAATTTTAAGTTTATTTGTAAACAATGTAGACAATAAGTGGATGTAAAATAATACAGTAGGTTTAACAATAGGCAAACTCAAAATTTTCTGTATTAAATTATCTGATGACGTCATTTTAGGCGCCCAGAAATTTAAAGACAAAAACCCATGCAGAAGGACTTAGATAAATATTGTCTAAAAAATATACTGGAAGTAAGCACAAAAAGAAAATTCATTTTTAGGAACAAAAAAGGATAAAACAGATCTGTTTTTATTTAAATTAGAGGTATTAGAAGTTTTAAAGAAGGACATTGACCGATGGACTCAGGAGTGTGGTTCTTAACAAAGAATAATCGTGGCACATAGAAAAAACCACAGGTTGGGTGCAATGGGCAGTCAAAGCAATTTCAGGCTTAAGCAAAAGAGCTATCGTAGAAAGTTTAAATAAAATATTATTTTTCATTGACTAAATGATTTAATTATATTGCACATACGTAGTTAAGACTTGCCTATAAAACAGAATAAAAAATGTAGAAAGAATAGAAGACAGATTCAAAATATGAAGTTAAGTATAGATGCAAAGACAAAAGGGTATATACGGAAGCTGGAGGCGGGCAAGGTAGGCATGGTTCAGAATAAGAAAAGAAAAAGAGAAAACAATAGATTCAGATTTACAAATATCATGTTCGGTTCAAATGCAGATGAACCAGGAAATATAGGACAAATGGAGGCGGGAAGGGTTAGCCTTGAAATAGGCATAAAAAAAAGGGAATAAATTTACATTATAAACATAACAAAAATGGACAAGAGCAGATGGCCTTATTTATGCTTAATCGAAGAAGAAACAGAATTAATCAATAAAAATCGAACAAAATTGGCAAAGAAATTAAAGTTGTGCATGAAAAAGTAGAGGATTAGAAAACGATAGGATTTATAAAAAGAGCAACGATGGGAAATAGACTTGACAAAATCAAAGATGATTATATAAAGGAATGGAAAACTTTTGTCGATCAGAAAATACAAAAAAATTATATGGTAATTCACAACTCTATCATCTGTAAAGTGTAAAAAAAAGAAAAAAGCAGAGAGAGAAAAATAAAGCAAAAGGAAAAAGATATAAGTTAGTTTAGAAGTTTTTAAGTAGTAGATTGTAGGATACGCAATGAAAGACAAAAATATATAAAGCACACTTTTCTATGTAAAGAGGAACAAAAAAATAACAAATAAAATGATAATAATATTAGTCGGAAGTATAGGATTAAAATATAATGGAGGAATATGCTGGAGGAAGATGATTTATGTGAATATATAAGATATTCTTGTAGGTAAATACGGCACAACAGTAAAGATTGAAAGTTCAGAAATCGTTCAAAATTAAATTTTCATTTCTTTCATTCATTCTTTTCCGATTTTATCGATTCCGAAAAATCGGTTTTTAAAAAATTGGTTCGCAAATTAAAGCCTTTCCAATCTTGTACGAAAACTACCACTTCTTACTGTGGGCTCAAAGTGCAACTGCCGTTTTGCACCCTAGAGCAGCACTTAACTACCATGGACAGAAATTAGTAATTTTTGTACGAGATTAAAAGGCTTTAATTTGCAAATCGAGAGGTTTACGACACGAACTACAGTCAAAAGATGTGAAAAGGTTCGTAGAGACGCCTTTGCAATCGAGTTACGAATGTTTTTTATCCTACTGAGGGTGTACTAGGGTTCCAAAAATACCAAAGGTAGGAAATGTTATATTTTCTACGTAGGGTGCAAAATATAAGTAGCGTGCCCGAAGGGCGCGGTTTTTGTATGTTTGTGACTGAGTTGCGGACGATATTTTGTACACCAAGGGCCAAAAGTGCATCTTTGCGCCCGTGGGCGCAAAGCTCTTTGCCCGAGGAGCAAAAACCCGTTGGTAAACCCCCTGGTCGGATGCACATGAGTGACGAATCCTATTGTTCCTACCGAAGGTGTACCAGGGTTTTAAAACTGCCCGAGGTAGAAAAAAAATATTCGTGGTTCGGGCCAAAATGTACAAAAACCACGCCCTGCGGGCGTGCTGACTGTACTTTGAACCCTAGGTACGAAATATGCTAATTCCTACTGCAGGCCCTTTTGCAACCCTGATACCCCCTCGGTAGGAGAAATAGGATCCACGACTTATGTGCATTCAATCAGGGCGGGCCCGGGGATCACCCTGGAGAGATGCACATTTGTGACGAAAATTACTCATTTTGTGGCAAATTAAAACTTTTATAAATATCACTTACGAACACTTAATTTTATTGCCTTGATATGCAATTTTCTTGCAGTTAGAGTCAATTTGACGTTAAAAGAAAATATTGTGATATAAAATCTACAAACAAGTTTATGAGCTCTCATGTATTGGCCTTCTGCACTGTGTGAAAGATATTTATTTTATAATAATATCCTTTACATAACAGACGCAAATACACTATATCAGAATGAAAAAAAACGTCTAGAAAGTTACTCCATTGTCCAGATTTCAATAATGGCAATTATAATACAAAAATTTGTGGTTAAAGCATGACTTTATAAAGGAGGTTTGGGAGTAATAATAAAATGCAGAGATCGCAATGATATTTATTTATCTTGATAGTCTGAAATACGTAGAACATATATGAATTTTTTCGATATTCGTGATAGGTCCTTTTAAAAAAAATGATACGAATGAAAATGAGTGGGATACCATAGGCTCTCATAAAACGTAACCTTGATTTGTCGTTTACCTGGACAATTATCTTGGGAAAAAGCAAAGATATTTAAAAAAAAACATACCTACAAATGAATTATTGTTTCGAGATTCAGTGAGTATAATTTTAAGTCATGTTAAAGTGCATTTTAAAGAATGCCAACGCTAAATGTTAGATAATATGGAGTTTGCAGGGTGCAGGAGGGGTTGCGCGGTAAAAGGAGCCCAGCTGAGCGGGCGGGGGGGACTCCCCGTTTCTCGCCTCGCTAAATGATACTCCCGAACCTTTTTAAGAAAAATCAATCATGTTAATACTTTGACGTCCTGCAAATTTTCTCAGAAAAAAAAAAAGGCTTTACGTAGGCAGATGCTTTAAAGTGTAAAATGAAGCTATTAACACTCTATAAGATATAATTATGGAGGAAATTGAATTAAAAAAATTTCACCCCTAAAACAGCAAAAAATCGCTCTTTAGACATAAAAAATCGTCATAACAACTTTAAGGACGTTCGGTACAGTTAGCGGGGGAAAATGCTTGAGGGGCAAAGGGAAACAAGCGACGAGTGAAGATCTGACAACGCTGTGCAGATTTTCAGTAGATGTACCCATGATCAACAGTCATAAAATATTTCTACAATGCATAGACACACACACACGAATAGATTTCAGTAGTGAAAAAAGACTTTGAGGCTTGTAGCTATCTAGCGAGTAAAACCGGAACCGCGAGTCGCTAAACGACGATGCCGTAGCGATTCTGTTAAACTCTTATTTATTTCCTTATTCATAAACGAATCAGATAATCGTCGCGAAACTTGTTATATATTACATTGATTTTGTAATCTGTGACATGTACGAAAATTGGCGAAATTTATTGGGCCAATTTTCTTAAAACTAAGTTTTTATTAGTTTTCCCATAAGCGATCGTGTTAAATGACTGAACTTTTGGATTCAATATCTCAAAAACGAATCAGAGGAACCTCTTGAAATTTTGACAGGTTTATTGTAACGTCAATAAGAAAATCTTGTTGAAATTTCAAACAAATTCATTGGACAATTTTATCTCTACCGAACGCCCTTAACAAGGTACAAAACTTGAATTTTTATTTTGTAACCCCCTATGATGGTATAAAAACAGCTACTTTGAGCCCTGGATCATTGAAATCGGTCAAAGGTTTTCCAAGATATGACTAATTACATGCATAAACACACATACGCACACCCGCACACACACACACGCGCGCGTCCAGGCATTTTTTTAACAAGATGTATTTTCATTCCAACAGTATAAAAAAAAACCATTTTACTTTATAAAAGTTGTGTCAGTTAATAATAATCATGTTTCATATATTAAAAACCGCTGTTGATTTATTAGCACAAAGTTTCCTCATGCACAAGTTCTTCTTTTTATTTACAGGCACCCTCATCAATTTTCTTTTCTTCTAAATCCAAAAACGCTATTACTTAAGAAATTTCATCTTTGAGATCATCTACCACTTAATGTTCTGAAACAACGTTCACCGGCGAAAAAATTCATAATTTCAAAAGAGATGAATTTTCCAAAATCAATAAAATCAAAATTAAAATTTTAAAAAACTTTTATAATTTTCAAGATTTTCAGCCAAACAATGTTCTAGAACAACGTTCGATAGCGAAAAAATCACTATTTAAAAAAAACGATTTTACAATAGCGATGGACTAAAAATAAAAAAATAAACGTATCGATAAAATTGAAATTCTTTCTTTCAGCAAAGATAGGTATCCAAAAACAAAAAGAAATTACAGAATATCTATCGTAAAGTATCCTAAAACAACGATGAAAATCGGTCAAAAAAAACCTGAGATATGACAGATTACATACCGCCAGGTCAGCGCAATAAAGAGTCTTGTCAGATTAAATGTCGAGCTAGAGCCTTTTTAATCTCGGAAGCAAGAAGGAGTCTTTTCCAACTCGGAGGCAAGAAAGAACTTTTTCAAATAATATTTTTTTCCTTTGATTTTAAGTTGGTACTAGGATGGTGATGTATATACATACATACATATATATATATTGCGCCCTGTGCGCTCCACGCGCCAACCCCCATATTTCCATATTGTTATTGTTATGTCGGAATAATAAAGGAAAAAGTTCATTGCTATATACACATATATGCGTACAAACATAGATAACCACAGCGATCTCATAAAAATTCACTAAAAATTCGAACAGATATAGTCAACACATAAAATAAGTTGACTAACTTATCAAATAATTGTTAATAATTAATACTGATACTGACTCTAATTTTTATTTAAGGTTCATATTGAGATATATATATATATATATATGTGTATATATATATATATATATATATAATATTTACTCGATCACTATTATTAGAGAAATAGTTATGAGCCTTAGTTTGTTATTTTTGGTCATTTTAGAATCAATTATGGATATAAATTTATTATGAGATATCATTTTTAAATTCTTTCTTAATATTTGTAAATGTAATTTTTTTTTTTTTTATGTCGTATATAGATTTTTATGTACTACTACATTTTCTTTGTTTATTTCATAACTATTTAAATTATTATCTTCTTATATTAGTACTTATATCTATTGTAATTAAGTAACTCATGTAACTGATTAACCATACAACAACGTGTTATAATTTCATTTTACATTTACATAATTTTATAATTTATAACGCATAACACATTTCTGAACATTCAATCTTTACTGTTGTGCCTTAGTTACCTACATACATATCTTATATTTTCACATAAATCATCTTCCTCCTGCATATCTCTTTATTAACTTTTATTTCTATATTTCTGATTGATATTAATAATTAATTTGTTTTTTTTTTCCTCTTTACATAGCACTGTATGCTTTGTGTATTTTTTTCTTTCATTGCAGATCCTACAGTCTATTACTTAGAAACTTCTAAACTTACCTATATCTTTTCATTTTTGCATTATTTTTCTCTCTGCTTTTTCTTTTTTTTTTCATTTTACAGATGATAGATATGTCAATCAGCATACAGTTTTTTCCTATTTTCTGGATGACAAAAGTCTTCCTTTTCTTTGTAAAATTATCTTTGACTTTGTCAAATTTATTTTCCTTCGTTGTTCTTTTTATAAATCTTATCATTTTCCAATCCTCCACTTTTTTTATTGATTAAGTCCGTTAATTCGTCGATTCTTCATAATTAAGGCCACCTGCTCTTGTCCATTTTTGTTATGTGCAAAAAGTAAATTTATTCCCTTTTTCTTATGCCTACTTCTAGGCTAACCCTTTCCGCCTCAATTTGTCATGTATTTCCTGATTCGTTTGCATTTAAACCAAACATGATATTTGTAAATCTAAATCTATTTTTTCCCCCTTTTTCCTTCCTTTCTTATTCCGAAATCCATGCCTACCTTGCCCGCCTCAAGCTTCCGTATATAAGCACGTCCAGCGAGTTTGGGCTACCTCGCACGTAAGGCGCATTTTTTGCTCAGGCACACTGTGTTCAACTCGCTCGTACGGATTGAGAAAAATCTAAAAAAAAAAATTTTTTAAATATAAATCGATAGAATTTGACCTGCTTTTCATGATAGTGCTATTATTTTTTGCTTAAAAACCTTTCTTTGTGTTAAAATATGTCTTTGAATTATTTGTCGTTTCTTTCAAATTTACCACAGTTTTGAAAATTAAAATTAACACGTATGAATGGAGCAACACTAATAGAGTGGGAGAGCAAGAAATGCGTAAATGACAAGCAAATGAAGACGTTGACATTGGGTCAGCCACGCTTGACAGACAACTATATAGTTATAGTACAAACTATAGACTCACTGATAGCTACTTGATTGACATTCATCAAAACATTATTTACGTTATGTATAAGTAGAAGTCATAAACTTTACTTGACTGGCTGGATAGTTCACAAACAATGGAATTCGCACCTTAAGAAACTTAAAAGTTTCAATTGGTTTGAAAATATCTTTTAGGATCGTACATTACTGTATTTTATTTTACATACTAACATAATCGTATTGTTTATTATTTCGTCATTCAATATTTAAAATAGACATTGATAAAGTCATATACATATATTATATATTTTTTATGTATAGTGTAAATTATAAATTTTTTCAGATATTTTAATTTTAATTGGTATCAAATAGAAAATAATGTGTAACTACAAAGAAAAAGCAAGATATTAATAAACTATGTTAACAGAAACTCTTCGGATGATCTGTCCGATTGTTGTAATAATGTATGATTATTCTATGAAACACAATAGACTACTGCTTGAATTCTGAATTACTAAATAAATTATTAATTAATTAACAGTTTGAGCAGGCCATTTTATTGGGTTGTTAAGTCTTAGATGCTTGGTTTTTACTTTAGTTGGATTCCGTATTTTGCTGAATTTTACGGGTCTTTCAATATGTGTTCAATCAGCGTTATCACTGACATTAACGTGTTTTATTTCCTGCCTTAGAAGAGCAGACTTAGTTATTCTTGACGTAGTAGTAGAAAATTGTATTTAGATAAATTTTTTCTTTTTCGGAAATATAGATATCAGCTGTCATAAAATGTGATTATTTTTATATGTTGTCAAAAGCACTTGCTATTCAGCCAACCTTGTCTATTTATAATTAAAAGTTTAATACACCTTAACAGTGAGTATAATACACATAATGACATTGCTAATGATGTTTTGTATTAAAAAGACATTGTATGCGATTAGAAGATCTTTGCTTATAACTGTTACAATATAGTTCGCTAGATTTCAGCACAATTATGGTTTGCACACACTTATTTTTTTTTTGCATCATGTGCATGAATCGGTTGTTCTGCCCGATTCCTGCAAGTTAGTATTATTAGTGTATATTATAGGGTATTATTCTATGTACTTCATTCCGAAACCCAATATCCTTCTCTGCTTACACGTTTAGTAAATAAATGATCTGTTAATATATAGTGTAAGCGGGCAACTGCATTTAGTTATTTGGTTGTAGGTGTTTTATTTTACTTCTATTTCGTATTGTGCTCGAGTGTACGATTGTTCCGCTATCTGTTAAATCAGTTGTATTACTAATGGTCACGTTTTATTGTTGTGCCTCTGTCTATTAGACAAATAAGACGTGCGGGCATAATAGAAAATCCCGAGTGGCTTTGAATGACCGGCTTCAGCTGCAACCGGTTGTTTTTGGCAATGTTTGACGATGTTGGACGGCTTGGGTGAAAGGATTCATCTGTAATTAAAATAATTCGTCTGTTTTCGGGAGACAACAGATAGAATGTGTCTTTCGGGTGACGTCGGACATCTTGGGCTATGGTTAAA
>JAPYYV010019198.1:0-12307 GCA_030522625.1 Copidosoma aretas
TATTACAACGTTTAAAAAAAACCTGTCTTACACGAATATTCAGTGCATCATAGACTATCGAAAAAAACAAAATTTAGAAATCATGCAAGTTCTCTATTACTTGGGACTCTCCAAGGCGATCCTGCAAGTAATAATAGACATGAATGCTAAAGTGTGTATTAAAATTAGAAGTGTTGGACATTGTTAAAAATTCAAAGAGGACTTAAAGAAAACAATTTTTAAGAAATAATATGCTGCGATATTAACAAGAAGAAATCAATCTCGTTAAATTTATTATAAGTGTAAAGTGTATCTTGAAATTTTTTCCGGTGCATTAAATAAGATAACAAGAGACATGCGTGATACGATGTTTATTAATACGCATCAAAAAAAAGTTCATAAAATATTTTATCAATCAATATTAAAGTAATATTGTTGAAGTACGCCAGTTCTGTAATTGCGCTGCCAGTCAGAAGCTTTAGAGTCATTGCAAATTTTTCGAGTCGCAATACAAAGTGCAATGAAAAACGTATTATTATAACAGAAACGAATTTGGTTTGAGGCATAAGAGAAAGTTGTAACGACGCGGGACAAATTCGGTAACAGATTAGGGAACACTTTGATAACCCGAAGACGATTTCCACATTTTTATAGATTTGAGGATGAATTGGGTAATCACGGTAGAAATTTTTTACATAGGGTTTTTTTTATCAATTCTATTTTTGTGTTTATTTGAGTGTCAAAGATAATATTGTGTTTAGTATTGTTGAGTATGTAATACATTTATACTGAAGAGTACGTATATATTGTACTTATGAAAGAGAGATGGACTAGCGGTGCCATCTCTAGGCAACTGCAAGCGAGCAACTTCGCGAACGCATGGTGCTCTGACGTAGCAAGCAGGCTAGATCTCGTCTGTACGTCGATGCATGCGGTCATGCGTGCGTGAGAGAGAAGCCGGCTTGGCTTTCTCGTTTTGTATAAGTTTTTCGTATTATTAAATCATCTATTTACAAAGTATGTCCATTCAGTTTCCGCTAATCTTAACATGGTAGCAGAGGTCCGTGGTTGCGCGAAAATCTTTTTTGCCACTTGCGTATCCACACCAGGTACGCGGGGGCAGATAAGTGATTAAAGTGTGAATCCAACACTGGAAAATTAAGAAAAAGTTCTTGTTTAAAGTTTGTCGTTATTCTTTAAGTGTGTCGTTCAAAGTGTTTGAAATCGAAAAATTATATGCAAGTGATCACAGATAATAAAAGTGTCAATCCAATACTATGTTTCAAAAAAGTTTTTGTAAAAGTGATCAACGATGTACTGGTGTTAAAGGAGTATATTTACGAAAAAAAAAGAAGAATCGAAAGATCTAGAAAGTACGAGAATGCAAACAACTGATATCAAGATGGCGGAAATTTTGATACCTGTGTTTGATGGCCAAGACTATGCACACTGGAAGAAAAGGATAACGATATTTTTCAAATTGAAGAAACTTTCAACGGTAATAGAAAGAGAGAAAATATCGACGGACAAAGAAGACGAGTGGGCCGAGAATGATTTGAAGGCCATGAATTATGTATAGTGCTATTTCAAATAAGCAGCTGGAATTTGTCGGTGATTTGGACACGGAATACAAGATTATGAAAAAGTTTGATGCTATGTACTTAAAGGAATCAACAGCATTGCAGATTATATGTCGTAACAAATGGGGAACAATCAGATTGAAGGATTTTCAAGAATCATCGGTATTCATTAGTGAATTTGAGAAATCAGTTAACGAGTTAAAAGCAGCAGGTGCTACAGTGACTAAAAAAGAGAAGTTGAATTATTTATTGAGAACTTTGCCGGAATCATACAGTTATATTGGTGATTCAACAGACACGTTTAAAGAAGAGGATCAAACTGTGATTTATGTGATCGATAAAATTAAAATGTTGGAAGTTAAAAATAAAAGTGAAAGTGCAAACGTAAAATCGAATGCTTTCGTGTCGAACTCGAGAAGTCGCGAAAAACAACAAGAAAGAGCCTGTTACGGATGTGGTGAAATCGGATATTTCAAGAAAGACTGCCCGAATGTAAACAATGCTGGCTATGGAGGTCGAGCACAAAGGGGCGGGTGCCAACAGTTTCGTGGAAACGGCGTGCATCGAGGAGCTTCGAGAAGCAGAGGCAGACGCAGAGGCAGAGTCTCAAGGGGAGAATAAGGCAGAGGCGACGCATGACAACAAGGCAACGGGTCGTTTGGTGCGTTCACAGCGAAGGTTGTCGAGTCGATTGCAATGCACAGTGAAGCGGAAGGTAAACATATAGACTGGCTTTTAGATAGTGGTCGTACTGATCATATAGTAGATCGGGATGATGTTTTTATAAAGTATATGGATTTGAAAAATCCGGTTAACGTAAATGTAGGAGACGGTAGAGGTTTGAAAGCGACAAAAGTAGGATTAGTTTTACGTTATTTTAAAGTATACGATAAATTAATAAAAATTGAAATGTCTAATGTATATTATGTTCTAGAAATAAAAGAAAATTTATTAAGTTAATCAAGAATTACAGACAAAAATAAAGTTGTTGCGCAAAATAATATGGCGAAAGTTTATAACAGTGAGGGTGCGTTTTTAGCTATTGCGTGTAAAGTTGATAAACTGTATAAAAATGCGAGGTGAAATTAGATATGAAACAAAGATTACCGTTAATTCTATGTGTACTGGGAATAATGAAATTATTTTAAAGGAAAAATGGCATCGTATTTTGATGCATGTAAATTTTAAATACTTAAACGTGTTATGTAAAAATGAACTTGCTCAAGGTTTACCGAAAGAAATTAAAAATGATTACATGAAATGTTCTGTTTGTTTAAAAAATAAGATGCATAATTTACCGTTTGAGAATAACAGACAAAGGGCAAAAGAAATTTTGGAAATAGTTCATACTGATGTAAATGGGCCTTATAATACTATTGGACTTAATGAGGAAAAATATTTTGTTACATTTATTGATGATTTTAGTAAAATTGCAAGGAATCATCCGATTAAAAGAAAAGATGAATTTTGTGATTGTTTAGTGTCGTAAAATAATGAAGTTGAAAATTTAACTGGAAAAAGGATTAAAAAATTGCGTTGTGATAACAGGAAAGAATATATGAATAAAAGAATATTTGATTTTGCAAAAGATAAGGGAATTATTATAAATGCGTGCCCACCGTATGTACATTAATTGAATGGTACATCAGAGAGATATAATTGGAGTATAATGGAAGTTGCGAGATGTTTGTTAAGCGATGCTAGGATTGATAGAAGGTTTTGGCCGGAAATAATTTGTGCGGCAGTCTATCTAAAGAACAGGACACTTGCAAATACTGCTGAATTAAGGACTCCTTTTAAAATTTTCTGTGGTATTAAACCTAATGTTAAACGATTAAAAAATGTATGGAAGCAGAGTATTTTTACGTGTGCCTGAGCAGAGGAGAAGTTCCAAATGGGATAGAAAAGCAGATTTAGGTATTCTTGTAGGTTATGATAATGTTAGATACAGAGTTTTGATTAATAACCGAATAATTGTAGCTAAACATGTTGATGTGATTGAAAAGGATGAATATTGTATTGGTATAGAAGGTGATGATGAAGCTGAAAATGAAAGTGAAATTTTTGATAGTAAATCTGAGTCGAACAATTAATTTGAAGATGCTGATAATAATAATGATGATAATATTACCGAGAGAGAAAGAGAATGTAAAAGCCAAAATGAGAATAATGTTAATAGTAGACCGAAAAAAAATGTAAAAAGTCCAGACAGATATGATAAAAATTATGTTTATAATACTATTTATGTAAATTATTGTAGTGCGGATAATCCTAAAAGTTTTGATAAAGCAGTAAAAAGATTTGAATCTGATGATTGTAAAAATGCTATGAAAAAAGAAATTGATTGTTTAAATAAAAATAGAACTTGGATATTGGTTGGTAAGCCTAAAAATATAAAAGTTTTGGATGTAAAATGGGTTTATTCTAAAAAAGATAAAAATAAATTTAACGCTAGGTTAGTAGTCAGAGGGTTTCAAAAAAAAGAATTTATTGAAGATATTTACTCCCCGGTTGCTAAAATGCAAACTTTGAAAATCGTATTATGTTATTGTTGTCATGAAAGTTTAATTATTGATCAGATGGATGTTGAGACAGCGTTTTTGAATGGTAAAGTAAAATCAGAGGTGTATGTAAAACAACCTTAAGGTTTCAAAAATGATTCTGATAAAGTATGTAAATTGCAAAAAGCTTTGTATGGTCTGAGAGAAAGCCCAAGAACTTGGTTTGAATGTTTTAATGAATATATGAATAGTTTGGGATTCAAAAATAGTAAAGTTAACAGTTGTTTGTATTCTATGAATCATGGAAAATATAAAGTGTATATGATTCTATTCGTTAATAATTTATTAATTTGCTGTAAGAGTCAAAAAACTTAATATAATTAAAAGAAAATTGTCAGAAAGATTTTGCATGCAAGATTTATGGAAAGTAAAGAATTATTTGGGAATAACTAATGATTATAATGTGAAAAATAATAGTGAAATGTTTTTGAGTCAGAAAAATTATATTGAATCTTTAGCGAATAAGTATAAGCATGAAAATAGGAAGTTATATGATTCACTGATGGAAGTTAATTTAAAATTAGCTCAAGCTAATGAAGTAAATAATGATTTGAAGTATAGAAACTTGATTGGTGAACTTTTATATGTGATGATGTAAGCATAGCTAAGTTTGGTAATTTTACGAAAAATTCGAAGTACATTGAGGTACACTATCATTTTGTTAATGAAAGTTATTTGAAAGGAATAATTGATATTGGAAAGGTTGATTCAGATAATAACGTTGCAGATATTTTTACGAAATCTCTTGGAAGGTTAAAGTTTGAAAAGTTCAGAAATACGTTAAATTCAAGAAGTTAAATTAAATAAGACCAGTATAAATGTTAAGAGGCGTATTAAGTATGTAATACATTTATACTGAAGAATGTTCTGATGAAAGAGAGATAGACTGACGGCGCCATCTCTAGGCAACTGCAAGCGAGCAGTTTCGCGGACGCCTGGTGCTCTGACGTAGCAAGCAGGCTAGATCTTGTCTGTACGTCGATGCATGCGGTCATGCGTGCGTGAGAGAGAAGCCGGCTTGACTTTCTCGTTTTGTATGAGTTTTTCGTATTATTAAATCATTTATTTACAAAGTATGTCTATTCATTTTCCGCTAATCTTAACAAGTATTCGTTTCCTTTTAAGCCGTAAAATTTAATCGAGTGAGTTATAGATTTTTTTAGTTTGGGTAGAGTATCTTTACCGACCTAGTTCTCATTTATTGGCATAGCTCGTATATCGAGTAATCTGACAGACTACCGGATCCTATTGTTAAAGAGAGTAAAAGAGAATAAAAAAGAGTAAAAGAGACTATTAAGTGTTTTCGTGCATAAGCGTCGGGACCGCCGCTAAAGTCACCACACTTTTTGGCTCTTTATCACGAGATGGAATCATAAAAAATTTGTAAGAGCTACTACTGATAACTTTATGTGCGTACCAAATTTATCTACTGACTGAAGAACAAATTCATCATTTTAACATCAAATTCTTGTGTCAAATTAGGATGATTATTAGAATTTCTATTATTTAGGTTAACATCCAACATCTTGTAAGATTCGATTTGAATTACAACAAAAAATGTACTCTTTTACCTATTGATACTGGAGATCGATTTAAATAAATCCTTTCGATGCGAGCACATAAAGTAATTGCATTGGTGTGCATCTCCTGTACCTAATTATTATCTTGCTCTTCTGTTTCACCATCATTATGAAAACTCTTGTCAAATGATTCGCTTGATTGTTATCGGGACTCATCGTTGGTTTTATTAACAACATTTATTACTCTTCGATTGTTTCTACGAGTACTTAGAGTAAAGTCGGAATCTGGAATTTTAAACGTAATGTACTATTTTTGGCATCACCATTACGATGCAAGCCACCTTTTACTTTTTTGCTGCAGTATTGTAACTATCTATAATTATTTTTTAACATTTTTAACATTATGAATATTTATTGCATTTACAGGGTGATAAGAAAATCTTTTTGCTACACTAAACTAAATCCGTATCATAGAAAGAAAATAGTAGATCTTGGATTATGGGAGCCAAGTACGACTTTCGCGCCCATCTGGCGCAGGTGTTGTAAGTTTATGCCCCTAAATAAATAAAAATAATTGTTTAAAAAAAAAGGTTACAACAAAAAAGGTGTACACTTTAAAGCCCCAAAAAAATTAGTTGCGTTAGGCCGAAATCGATCACGTTCTTTTTCGCCAATTGCAAAAGCCCGTGATTTTGGCTGTTTTTCCGAAAATTTATAGCACTAGTCCGGATGCATATAAAGGGCTAATATTTTAATAAAATGTTCCTTTAGTAGCTTTTAATATGCTTGTATTTATGTATCGAAGCGTTTTTTAGTTTTTCTAAACTGTCGTGCTAGAAATAGCGGTGGCTATGATATTCCAATCAAGATGAGTTTTTTTTAACTTCAAGGTTAAACATCCCAGAATATATAAAAAGTGGTCCGAGGTGGATAAAGAAGTAAATCGGGGGTAAAAACACCCCTAAAATGCAACACCTATAACTTTCTTTTCCGTTCATGACTTTATTTTTAAAAACAGATGATATTTCTGATATAGAAATAGTCTCTATAAAGGTTTTATGGATTGCTAAACACGAGTATACTATTTTCCGCCATTATTCCCTGTCGTTGGCTACATCTAACCAGGACCTATTATTTAACTTATCCGTTTCTCTAAGGGTTTCTAAAACTTTATATTTCCATCTTCGTTTTGGTCTGCCGGCGCTGGCCCCAGATATCTAGAGTTTTTGATTTTTAGAAAATGTACTGTGTAAAAATCTAAAACTAGCAATTTTTAATATGTAAATTTTGGACACAAATTTTTCTGATCCTAAGAGACATGAAAAATTGTTGACCCTGGCAGTCGATGTTTTGAATTAAAAAAATCTTAATATTTTATTGTTTCATTTTCATTTCAGAGATAAGCAAGCTAAAGGATTAAAAGTGGCTTACCTGAAGAGTATCGTGGATAGAAGTTACACCTGCATGGCTATGTGCAAATGAGACACATAATGCTCAAATTAAATGAGCAAGTGTACTATTTAAACACATAAATGCAAGTGTGTAACTATTCTTACTGTGTTATTTGAATACAAGCGCAAAGACCATTCATGGGAAGAAAAATAATATTTTTTAAAAATCTCGGGATTCTCTAGTCTTTGTGGCTGGCATCAAACTCAAGACTGGTATAATTTCATTCGTTCTGAAGAATTGGATTGCTTAACTTTTAAAAGTTTGACGAGTCCTGCACCCGTGAAAAGGTCACACTGCATATGACCATGTGAAAATGAGATGCACAGAATGCTCAAATTAAATGAGCAAGTGTGTCATTTGAATACATGACAGCAGGTGTATGTAAATCCTTATCATGTTACAAAGAAGTTATAAGATCATATATCCGAAGATAAATTTTTTTGAATTTCTTGACATTTCCTAGCATATTTTGAATTGAAGATTTTTAAGCGAAGAATATGACTCAAGTGCACATATGTACGACCATGTAAGAATAAACCGCACAGAATGCTCAAATTGAATGAGCAAGTGCACTATGAAATTGGAGGTGTATGAAATTTGTCATCGTGTTATGGGAAATTGAAAAAAGAGTATCAAGAACAAGATCGAGAGAAAAATTTGTAAGGTGTATAAAAATTGTCATTGTGCTATTGTAAGAAAGTGATCAAAATCATTTATTTGTGGAAAACATTTGTTTCTGAGCAAGTGAAAATTTGTCAACATGCAAGTTAAAAAATTTTGGAAAGGTTTGTTCAGCGCCGCGCCATCTACCGGTATTAAGAAGAATAGCGTCTTATATATATGTGTGTGTATCTTTCTGTCAAGAAGGTTAGGTATTTCGTTCCTTTAAGTTGGCAGCACTGCGCTTCATAAAGCAATTTACTCCCACGTCCTCTTAATTCAATCAAATACGTGATAAGTCTAGAACTGTCTTTGATGACATTATCAACGCCGATTGAAAAGGCTCTCACCTTCCGTCTGTACCAATTTTCATGGAAGTGAATAACGGAATAGTTTTCTTCTGGAAATTCTGAACCTTCTTTAAAGCCTCTATGTTTTTAAACTTAGAGCTAGATTATCATTTCTAGAGCACATAATATCGAACCAACGACTTAAAAAATCGATAAACCAACCTGTCGGAAACCGCAAATTCGATTCATCATTAAAATCAACAGCCATATATTGCAAAGTGGAAGCTTTATCATAACTAATAACGCGTCTAGAATTACCAACACGCATCTGTTGATAATGACTCTTAGAATTTAAATATTCTTTTTTCAATTTATATGCTTATTTTAAATCTTTATCACGACCAACTTCAATAATATCGAACAAATGACTGCTGTACACTTTAATGCTTTGCAGTGAATACTTTTCAACAAAAGTTTCGGGTACTGTAATCACTTTATTATTGCAGAAGCCAGCCTTAGCATTTTTGAATGCATGTGAAGAATCAGAATAAAAACACAGCTTTCTGTGAGAATCACATAGGTGAACAGTAAAATTAATTATGTTAGTTGATCTCGCATGCTTTTTTATACCATAGGCTCGCCACATTGCCTGGTTTGGTGATCCCATATCAAAGGTTACAGTACGCACACGCAAACCAATATTTTCAAACTTGACTATGACTTCATTTACAATTGTTCTTAAACTAGCACCGTTCACGCTATCAGCCGTAAATTCGTACCGCACCACCTACTTCTAACGAGATGGCAACCCAGAAATCATAATTACCAAAGCGTGTGTGGCTATTGCAGTATTATCATGATCTACCAAAGTAATATTATCCAAGAAATCATAACGTGATGTATCATAGAATTGGCCAGGTGTTATAGACATTTCATCTAGAACAATCATGCAATCTTCATCTATCGATTGATTAAACTGCGAAACTTTAATATGTTAGAAGTCAAAAACCTCTGTAATGCAAGAACCGCTTCTAAACTGTACATTTTCATGCTTTTTGGTGAGTGTTCTTACCCTTGGGAATGAAAAATTTTGTCAGAGGATTTCTTCATAACCGGTAGTCCAGCATGCAAACCTGAATTTTTAAGCGTTAAGCAGAATGTCATTGCACCACATAGGAACTCATTTGCAATTATATTGCAAGGCTTTCATCTGGTCGGGGATTAATATTTTACTTAAGGGTCCATGCAAATTATCTGTACGTTTTTTTTCTTCTAAGCGCTAGTTCTCTCTCTTGCCGCCTTCAAGACCTTACTTAATCGTATTCGAGCATTTTAAAAATTTGTATGCAGCCTCTCAAGAGTACTTCAACATGCCGGTAGTTGTTGCATTTCATTAAAAGTAATTTTAGATTGTACACACTCAGGTAAATCTGTTAAAAGTTGATCAAATAATCATGTAATTTTATTACTCTTGTCCTAAAAAGCAATAATAATAAGAACACAATAAATGTACCAGTGCTGAACTCATTAAGAATCATCGGTGGCTTTATTGTGTCTGGCTCATGCATGCTTGAACAATATGCTGATTTTAAACAACTCTCAACATATTCATCATTACCGGTGTCCACTTTTAATATAATTGTACATGCAAACAATCAATAAATTATAATTTATTCCAAAACTTTCATTTAAATAAATACATTTTTCATCATTCAATAGCTTTTATTTCAATAAACTTACACTTGAAATGGGCGGAATTGTTGGGGGTAGAATTTGATTCAGCGGTAGACCCAATATTGAGCATATCTGATAAATTATTGACGTTAATAATGAGAAAGTGTTTTCCACTTAAGATCGAGACTTTTCAGTACCTTCAGTATTTTTTGCAAAAAAAAAATTTTAAAAACATAATGCACGATTTCTATATTATTTTACTGATGAATATTCTAACACATTTTTCAACATCACTTTTTTCTTTGCTGACATCCTGAATGGTATCATAGCTATCAGCTAAAAGACCAGCACTGTTTCAAAAAGTTAATGCGTGTTTTTAAAATGATGTTGGGTAGGCTGTTAGATTAAGACGTTTCTTGCCTTGTTCTGTGATCCACATGTCATCAGAAAAATGTGCCTGAAAGCTTGTTATTATTCATTGGACATATTTCATGGGTATGTAAATAATTATAACTAAGTATTCCGCATCAATAAATCATGCACTTACTTCACACAATGCTGCACCAGGACCTGGAGTCTCGTGATAGTGGTCGTAGTTGTAGTAGTCGTAGTAGTAGAAGTGGTAGTAGTAGTTGTGGTAGTAGTGGTAGTAGTAGTGGTAGTAATGTTAGTAATTTTTTTTTTTTTTTTTTTTTTTTGGTGGGAGGGGAAATGCGTTTACGCACACCGCTGGGCAATGGTAGTGTTGGGCTCAGTGGATTTGTTTTATTAGACCACTACTACCAACTAAACCCCCCCTCCCCCCCATGCCGCGTGGCTTTTGTTCCACCCCGAAACCGCGTTAGCAATACTTCGGGGTGGAGCCACCAGGGAGGACATCGTACCTCACAGTATATTCGAGAAATCTCGCTCACCAATCGCTGGCATGTAATTACCACCCAAGAGCCCTAAAAAGGGCTTCAGGGTGCCCAGGTAATCACACATTACCTCCCATCCACCAGTCCAGCATTTTGTAGGCATCCTAAAAAGGACTCAAGGTCCCTGTGACCGGACATCTACACTTAGCTTTCTTCTGGACCGAAAGTTGTTTTGCGAGCTTCATTTTTGGGCTCGGTGCTCCTACTTGCTGATAGGCATAAAAGCCCAGCGCAGCCTGCATTCACACTTATTAGTCGGCCTCGTCATTGTTTTGCTATGAGCTAGGCCTTTAAGGGATCCTGGCTCTAGCATCTTTCAGTGCTTGCTTAAAGACTGGGCAGCTTCTTTTTCCAGCTTCGTGCTTCCTATCTCCCTCCTTGCATAGAAAGCACTTTGCCTCACCATCGCAGTCTTTTTTGCGATGGTAGCAGCTCCCACACTTAAAACAGAGCTTAGATCTGTCTTCTTCCTTGCATGATGACGACAGGTGCCCAATCTCAAGGCACCTGTAGCATCTGATGACTTCGATCGTCTTCCTAACTCGGCAGGAAACAAAGCCTACCTTTAATTTGGCTATTTCTTCGAGCTTCTTGGCCTGAGATTCCCGGAGATTCACAAATGCCATCCTTTGCCCCCTCTTATTTGCCTTAAGAAGGCGTAGGTCAGTGTCCTGGATACGGGTGTCCAGTACCTTCCCCAACGCCCCCCTAACCTCCTGTATCTCAGCGAAAGCGTCGAGGTCGCGGACTTCAACAATCACTTTGCGCTCATTGCAAAGGACCGTACCCTTGTCAGCCACTGCTTCTCCAACGTATTGGGAAAAGGCAGTGACGTCCCTAATACCTTTCGCCCTTATTAGATCGTCTCCTTTTTCGGTCGTCTCGACGCTTTGCACAGTAACTCCCACTGATTCAAGGCTAAAGCCTGTTTTCAGCGACTTAAGTACAGTGGCAAAGGTTTGTCCTGCAGCGACTTTTGCCAGCACCTTTGTTGAGTCTGTCTCCCGTTTGTGGCCACCCTGGCTCATCAAATTGATCTTTCCTTTTTTATTTTCGGCTATCTTGCTCTTCTTTGTCTGCTGTTGTGTATTAGTATGTCCTTTTGTGCTTTCCCATGGACTCCTCATACGCTTAGCTCTGTCTATTTCTTTTAGTGCTGTTTTCAGAGTCCTCCAAACCTGCTCCCGGACTTCCTCCCTTCTTTTACTTCGCCATCGAAGAGACTTGAAGTCGCTCTCTATACGTCGGTAAAAGGATTTCTTCATCTCCGAGCTAAGTATTCGTCTGTCTTCTGCTTTCTGCAGGCTCTTAAGGGCGGACGCTATGCCTTCCTCGACAACTTTCGCTGAATTAGCGTATTTAACACGGATATCCTCAAGAGTTTTCTCAAGCGCCATTTTAGCAGCATTTACAAGGCCAGACTTCTCTGCCCTCTCCTGTAAAAGTTGAGCTTCTCTGCCCGCCATGTACTCCAGATCACCTTGCGTTATATTGCTGAAAATGCTAACAGCACTAACGTTGCTAATATCATTACCTAATATCGAACAGCTTGATCTTCTAGCTGCTCCAAACAACAACAGAGGGATACTTAGCAGATCCTCCGCTCCGTGCCCAACGTCTTTGCGCCCCCCCCCCCCCCCCCCCCCCCCCCCCCCGCCCCCCCGCCCCCCCCCC
>JAPYYV010019200.1:0-13095 GCA_030522625.1 Copidosoma aretas
CCAAGTACGAATTTCAACAAGCGTTGAACTTGCTTGGTATGGAGCAGCGCGTATACATGTGTGGGTGTAATTTTAAAAATTACACACACACATACGTCAGATTAAAGAGAGTAATAATGTTTATTTATTAATTTGACTGTAAGACCGATATAAATATTTGTCTTGTTTCAACATTTACAGTCGACAAAAGTATTATTGGTGTTTAAACATTTGGTTGAATGATGTTTCTATGACCATTATAGAACCCTGTAATTGAATCATTAGAAATTGCTGTTTTCGGTGGTTTTAATTTTTATGTGGATAAAGTTGTGAACTAATTTGGACTTATAAAAACTTATGTTTTTAGTATCTTAAACCGCTTTTATATACTATTTTCTTTTTAGGAGAAAAATTGTTGTTGCATTAAAAACACATAAAATGTTTTACGGACTTTTTCAACCTTTTTTTACATAGCATCCCTAAAAATTGGCTTTCCAAAAGTATACTTTGGTATTGCTGCAACTTTTTTTATAATCGTCCCATCAGAAAGGTTGATGGAAGATTTTTTTTAACGGTTAAACTAACTCGCCTGCACTATTAGGTTGATCTAGTCCTAAAGTAGCACATATAATGTCATCAGAATTTTGCGTCCTTAAATTAAGATAAGATACATCCGAAGCTTCTCTAATCATGTATGGACGAGATATTTTTACACTCTCTAAAAGTTTTGTCAAATGAGATGATTAAAGGTGACTTCAGTTAAAGGCGATTCAAATATTCTCGATTTCATGAATATAAATATTTTTCTTCTTTTAAGTGGATAAAACTGCAACAATTACCTTTGAAAATAAAGGATGCTTTCCTATAAACACTAATTTTCTCGCTTTTTAAGAAATGTTTATATATATCTGCTGCTATGCCAGAATTAAAATAATGAAAATAAGTAAAAAAATTCCTTTTTGAAAGAAGTTTAACAAATTTCGTTTTTTTTTTAACGCATACTGTGGTAAGTCTGATAGCAAATTATTGTTAAGAAATTGTAAAGAAGTATAAGATATAGTTATCGCAGATGACAGAGACTTGTAATTGGTTTGATAAGCAATATTATGTGTTCTTTTTTCACAAAGACAAAAGGTATAATTACCATAGCAATTTCATCTTAAGTAATCTTTTACTCTTGCATTCGTATAAAAATTGCTAAATATTATTCGTGCAAAGGCATTTGGCTCAACTATTTTTGTCCTGCCGAGAATTTTTCTCGGAAGCTTATAGCAGCCTATATATTTATCTTCCGCTACAGTTAAACTTGAAGTATTGATGAAGTGACAACTGATTTATAGATTGAAAATTCAATATCAACGTCTTTCTAATAAGCTTGATCATCATCGAAATAAATTTTCATACGGAAAACATGATTCTAATGAACTTAGCAGTTTTATGTTTTCCTTATAACTGACTCAGAATAAGAAACTGTTAAAATTTAGGCTATTAGGAATTGACAGTAAAAAATGAACTTTACTACTAGTAGGACAAAATTAATTTTCCGTTTACCCGATTCTCTATGACTATCTCTTATTATCATTATTCAGTATTCAAATATTTATTCAGATAATTCTTACTTTCAGAGACAATCAAACGTATAATAAAAATTTTTTTAACGTGTTTACTTTATGTTCATACATGTTTGTACTAAACTAAAGCATGTTTATTTTTTTTAATTTTGAATGATTGAATAATTTGATATTACCAGGAAAAAATGTTTTAATTATATTTTTTGTAAGTCAGAGAATCAAACTATAATACATAATATGTTTATTTCACTTTACCTACTTTACCTAATTTCCATTTTCCCTTAAAAAATATTTATTCATTCATAAATTTCTATTTTGTCCGCTTTAAAGTAGTCGCTCTCAGATATGTTGCACTTGTGCCAGCGTTATTTCCAATCGTCGAAGCAGATCTGATGTGCACTTTTTGTGTGCCCTTGAGCTCTCTCAGCAATTCGGTTTGTATCTCCTCAATTGTCGCAAAACGCAGTCCGTTCATCTTGGGAACAGGAAAAAGTCGCGGGGGGGCCAAATCTGGTGAATACGGTGGCTAGGGCAGGATCACGGTGTTGTTTTTGGCCAAAAAATTACGTTTTCTTTGGTAGAAATTCAGAAATTTTGGAACGAACTTCGCTGCCAAACGTTTCATGCCCAAAAGTTATAAAAAAAATTGCATTGCATGAGCCAATCAATATGCCGATATCCTCAGCAACTTCTCCAATACTGCTTTAACGATTCTCCATAACAATTATCTTCACTTTCATAACATTTTTATCGGTTGTTGATGTGCTGGGGTGTCCAGGGCGAGCGTCGTCATTCACATCTTCTCGACCTTGTGTGAAAAGCTTGTATCACTTATAAGCATTTTTTTTATTCGGAATAAACTTACTGTATGCCCTGTCAACATTTTAAGAGTTTTAAGGCACTTAATTCCATTTTTTACGCAAAACTGATGCAAATTCTTTGATCCATTTTTTTTTGGACAGCAGAAAATCGTCAAACATACAAAATACTTCTGATTTGTATGCCTCTCACAAACAAACTAAGTATGACATGTAGCTGAACCTGTAAATATATGTCTAAGACGAGTGTACCAACTTATCAAAAAGAAAAAAATCGATATCTGAATGTACGTAACCCACGAAATTTGAAAATTTAACTTATCTTTTTAATAGACCTCTTAGAATATTGTCTTATACTGAGGCGAAATCCGTTACTCGCAAACGAATTAAATTGCTATCGCCTGTCCCCCGGCCCATTACCGAAGTAGTTATGGGAGGTTCTTTCCAGACACTCTCATAGAGATATGTCATACGGCTGGCGCCAGGGGGGGCGTGGCCGTCGGAAGGCCGGTTTTTTCCCAGACACTGTATATATGCCGTATGGCCGGCGGCTGGGGTCCGAAAGTGCGGCGAGAGAGTGGGGGGAGAGAGCCCCGGTGGGTCCCCGGGAAATTCGGGCGCGAGATTTAGAAATATGTGAGCTACTGACCCCAGGTATGCGCGCGAGGTTACCGACCTGCAAGAATCGGCTTACCGGCCAAGGTCTGGCGGGGGATTTTCAAATTTTGTGTAGGAGTAAGGAGGAGATTTCAGAGGGGGTAAATAATGAGACGGAAAGTACATGTGATACGTTTATTAAAAATATTGGTCGATACAAACTTAGTAATTACATTTCCATAGAATTAAGAATATGAAAAGGCATTAAAATAAAAAATTACGACGATAAAGTACAATAAAAAGTCATGAAAATAAAAAATTACGACGATAAACTACAGGTACAAATCACACGAAATCACAATTATTATAAATAATGAAAAACACGTCTTACAATTATGTATTAGAGTATTATAGTTAAAACAAAGATATTTAAAAGCTACAAAAATAAATAACTACTTTTTCTGGTTTCCACATGTTTTTCTTTTATTTTTTTTTATTTTGGACCACGTCCCGTCCATTTTTACGGACGATTCGTCCATTGACAACCACAGTGCTGTAGAAGATATGACATTGACATACAATATTATAACATTCCCTTGGATGATTTATCATTCCCGCCTCTATTGCATAGTGGCGAGAAATAAAATGGCAGTCATCTATTCGGATATTGTGTCCGCGATCTCTTTGCAAGCCGAACGTCGTAGGATATATTTGACGCTGTTCGTGCTCTACAAGAGCTACAAGCGCCACTGGCATTGAGTCGTAATAACTCTTCGGCCACCATTTTTTTCTGTCAGGTTGTTTTTTCTTATTCGCTTGTGTCCCTTCGTTATCTTCGTGGTGTTTGATGAAATGGTATTTGTCACACGATAGACCGATGAATCTATGGTGCTTATGACAATATTGTACTCCGATATTGCTACATGGTGTTGCCTACACTAAAGCAGCACACTTCACAATTGGTTTTAGTGAAAAAAAACGTACTACACTGTTCCACACAAAGCCGATTTTTTTCGCTGTATTGGCACACTCACATTTCTTGTTTTTTTAAAGATATACATCTATGAAGAGTAAATCCCTTAGAAAACATCCCCAAGTGATGCACACGCGATTATATACTCGCGTAACTTTAATCAGAAGATATTTAAATTTTTCCTTAAGTTTTTTCGTATCTTTCTCGGTAGAATTAAAAAATAAAACTATTTCAAATAAAATGTTTAGAATTAATCGTTTAACGTGGAACATGGTGCCGTTTAAGTTATTTAGGCGAGCGTCAAGTACGAAAGGCTTACTCGAAAAGACAGACCAGACTGAGGAAAAACTCAGATTTCAGAACGAAAGAAAATATACCTACGAAATGTGTGTACCACTGCCTCCTAAAATTACTATTAAGGCGCAAGCAAGGGTCAACGTTCAAAAGCATCAAGTCGTACTTAAAAATAATGCTCTGTAAGGACTTATAAATGACCTGCCGCTATCTAATAATACGCTTTCTTAAAGATATAAGGAAAACCACGAGGTAAGGCATCCTAAAAGACGGTCAAGTAGGAGTGTATTACAGCAAGGATTTGCTGAATGACTTGTTTTGAAAATTCCTTGTTTTAAAAATTTCCGACTATATGGAGTTTATGTGTTTGAAAACGTGTGACTATATGGAGTTTACGTGTTTAAAAACGTACAACTACATGGAGTTTTTGTGTTTGAAAACGTTCGACTACATGGTGTTTATGTGTTTAAAAACGTGCGACTATATGGAGTTTATGATGGGTAAGGTTTTTCAAATGACAAAGGCGTAAAACAAATATATTACATTTATTTAATTTAAAAACACACATGTAAAAATACAAACAATACGGAACTTAATAGTAAATTACAATAATTTTATTATAAATTCAAGTTAAATCGTATTAATACTACGATAGTTTTTATAACATATTATGTACATTCAAGAAATATCAAAAGTTATGCTCAGGTTTACTAGTTTATATACATATATTTTTTATAATACGGTTATTTTAAAATTTCTTACTTCTAGTAATTAGGTTGAAAAATTTTAAAGCTATTCTATTATTACTAATAGTATTGGAGAACTATTACAATTTATTCTGAGACGATCAATGTGGTAAGAGATCGATGGTGGTAGGCCATAGGTATCAAAATAAATCCCATTACCGTCAGCATCCACATATATAGCTACCCAATGCGCGCCGGGCTTAAAATTTTCATCAGTATTCACGACGATGGCACAAGGGGTTGCCCACACTAAGGGAAGTTGGTCTGCAGGAAATATACCAACAGTCGCTGCAGAAATGTTAAAAAGTGCTCTGCGTAACTGAAGCGAATCCATTTATGAGTTTGAATCTACTACTTCCTGACGATTTGAATCTATTTCCAAAATATTGTCGTAGTCCACGTACAAAACACAATTCATAGTCGTCGTTAGCGGTGTCTCGAAGCGCACTTCGATACGCACCGCTCCGTTTTTTACTAAATTCCAATGGCCTGCAAAATGTGACGAGAGATCGAGCGTTAAATCGAATGCAAACAGACAATAACCCTTGGAATAATCTTTTCTATGAATGTTATTTTCTTCGTTTATAAAGTAGATGCTGGTCCCGGAAAATAAAGTATGATATGCGTCTACAAACATTCGTGATGCTCCTGTGAAAGTCGGTTGTAGCAGCTTACTCGGTACTTGTACACCATCGACGTATAACGTCAAAAAATTCATAGAATAATTTTGAACGTTGAAAGGACTTCATTTTCGATTCCCGCTAAATGCTTTGTTGTCCACAAAACCTAAAATAAGTCTTTTCGGAAGTTAGCCAAGAATAACATTATCCAAACAATCTCCGCTAATACCGCTATGAAGCGTGAAAGATTTCACTTTGAAACGCATAATTGGATATTTTGCTGTAGTGTTTGCCAGAGTTTTTGTGTGTGCGATCGATGCAGTAGGGCTTACTTTTACTCGTCGAACAAGAAGTGTTGCCTCGGTGATACTGACCGAATAATTTTTTGTTGAACCATCCATAAGGCAGAACGAATCTTTTGCGCGCACTAACCACAAATGAATTTCGACACCGTTCAGCAATAATTTGTCCTGATTAAATACATCGCAGCGTAAATGCCCCATAAAATCAAAGGTTTTTTTATCTTTTAAATATTCCTGCCGTTTAGTAAGTGCTGCATTTTTGTTCGATCCAGGTAATTCATCTATTTCGTCTGCAACATCGCTCTCCCAAAGAGTCGTTAATAAATGCGATGTTTTTGCAGCCAATCCGTAGTTTCAAAGCGTTTTAATATACGCTCTGAAGAGGTATGCATTATTCGGAGGGGTCACGAGTTTTTGATTAAAATATACGTTGACTTGGTTGAATATCGAGCGCAAAAAATTGTTCACTGGTGCTACAATCGCATCCCCAGCCTCGTCGTAAGGTGTCAATTTTACATTTACTATGAGTAGCGTATGAGCAAGTTCTATGTAATCTTCGGCTTGAGAACTTATAACGAATTCTATAGGACTCTTGTGGCTTTACGACTAAACAGGTTTGTAATGCACCTATCGAGTAGTTTTTATTGCTGTCTGCGTCGGAGGACCGGAAAATAAATCCAATTCGCTCTTTAGACATTGTTAACCAAAAATGTATATTTCTTTTTATTTTTTATTCTTCCTTCTTTTTGTGTTTTCCTTTTACGTCCGGTAGTTTTCACTTTTTTGCTTGATTTTCTCTTTTTACACTTCTTTTTATCTTTCTTTCTACCGCCTACACGCCGTTTGACAACTCTTAAACAATTTTGTTTCTTTTTTTTTAACACTGTTTAACGAGTTGTTTCCTCTAATACTTCTGCGACGAGACTGTGCTTTTCTTTTGAGCGGTAAAGCATTACATCCCGTACCTTCCATCAGATAAACAATTTTTTCTGCCGCTTTGCGTTTCAAATTTCTTCCTGACTCGTTCATACGATTTTTAAACACCTCTCTAAATAGCATATTACTTTTACCCACATCATAGATTACATTTACTTCAGCACGTAAAGCTTGTTTTCCAATAACGCGGGCTCCTTTTATTAAATATGTTATAGCACTTTTAAATAATCCAGTAAAAAAGGACCCTAACCTATGCCGCCTCTGTCTACACGCCCCTGTAAACACATGTTTAACGCCTCTTTCGCCACTAAGGATAGTCGTAATAAATTATCTTACGTCTCGTTTAAAAGAATACTTTTCTAAAATGTAACATCACGGTCAGTGTCCTAAATTCAAATGCTATTGGTTTGCCAAATATATCTCTTATATCTATATCGATTATATGGAATCGGTTATTAAGCAGGGGGACGTAAGTTGGTGGAGTAAGTCTTTTGACAATAGTGCTGCCGAAATAAACTTCTTTAGCGTTCAAATTTACAATAATTAATAGAGAAGCAAACGTGTCACCAACAATACTCGACTCATATTTATTAGAATGGATGAAAAGTTGATCAGGGATCGCTCTCGATAAGCTCGGTGGTTGTTTACCGTGATATCACAACAAGTAACCGTCTCTTTTTTCGGCATATTCACGCGGAATTTCCACAATATAATTGTCGAATCCTAAAATACATTTTATTACATCAGATATGACTGGAGATTTTCTGCATGTCCTTGTACGTCCAGGTCCTGAGATTGGAAAACCTATGTATACGAATCTGCCTCATAGATCATAAATCAACTGCTGACAAGTCCTATCTTTGTGGTAATATTCTTCTCACTTTTTGTTTATAATGTCACATAAACTACTTACAGTGCCGTAGGTACCATGTTGAATACAACACTCTTTTTCTGCACCAGGCTCGCTTATCACTGCGTCTTTTTGACTTATATGTAAAATAGTGCATGGCACGTGAATCTCAAAAATTTCAACTTCCCACTTTCCATTGGGCTCGATTTCTCTAGGCAAGTGCGTAGAAAATTTGTTGTTGTGTTACTCGGAAAAAATATCATACTGCTATTGCTGGGTAAAGTTATCGTTAACTCGTTATGAAACATTTTTGCTTTAATCCTTTGCAGCTACCCAAGAGTTGAATTTATCGGGATATCCGACCCAGCTAACAAAATATTGTTTGTTGTTCCCTTTTTCTTTACTGTTTATTATCGTTTCAATTTTATGCACCTACTCACTCACTCGTTCTTTGTGAATAGGTGTAAGTTCTTGAGTGTAAAAAAATCTTTCTATTTTTTTATCATCCAAATAACTCAACTCGTACACAAATATATTTTGTCTTTTCGATATACGAATAATTTTGAATATTTCCTCGCTCCAAGTTTCAACACCGCCTTTTTTAAACACGTTTTTTTCACGACTTATACATACGTAGTCTCCTAATTCGTATTTATTGTTACTCCTACGATGTATTGAGCAAGACTGTATCGATTCAACTGAATTTTTTCTCGCTATGTGTGCATTATATACAGTTACACTGCTAGGTGGTAATTAAGTTGTGAAGTGGGGAGTATTGTTGTAACCATTTACCAAATCTTGCAGTATATCAACGTAGCGGTGCGTATTTTTATAAGTAAAATATCTGCACATGCGTTCTTTAAAAGTTTAAATGACGCGTTCTACAACGGCTGCTTTAACATCAGGATTTTGGGCAACTAGAAATTTAATGCCATTCTCTTTCAGCAATCTTTGAAATTCACTCCCCAAAAACTCAGTCCAACGGTCTGTTTGTAACGTAGAGGGAATGCTAGAGTGATTATTTTCAAGAATTTTTTTAAAACCAGCAGTTACACTGTGGCAAGTTTTATCTTTTAATAATTGTAGCCAAACATATTTACTCAGTACATCTATTATGATTAAAATAAAAGTCACTCCATCGTTGTAGTTTTCTTACGACATTAGTTGAATCAGATCACACTCCCACAACTCATCTCAAGCGTTAACATCGTAAAATAACCGTGAAAACTTTTATCTGATGGTTTTGTTTAGAGTATGACTGTCATGTTTTTGCAAGTATTCGTGAATTTTATCTGATTTTTCATATTTATTCACTCTCATTAAATTAAGTGCACCAGAAAATGCTGCTTCGCTGCAAGGGTCGAAATATTGTGTTTCCAACACATCCATTACTTCTTAAAACGCATCTAATTTCTACTGCTACTCGAAGTTGGTGTAGAGGACTGCATTATATTATCCTTGTCATCGAGCTCATTACGTTGAACACTTTTTTCCATGGGCAATAACAATTTTTCGTTCTCAAAAGTGTCATCGTCGTCTATAGATTTTAAACTGCCACGTTTATCCAATAAGCTTAAACTGTCTGTAATTTTCAACAGGTCACTGTTTGCCACGAGCTTACAAGGAGTGTTAAGCTCTCGAAACACTCTAGCAAATGTTTTTCTCCCCACAGACTTGACATTCTTCCTACGTCTTGCTGCATCATTAATCAAATCAATAATATTTGATCCATCGATTTTTCGACCTTTATACACCATAGTACCCATACCATCCGAATTTAATTTATTGTTGCTTCCTTTCAATTGTTTTAAAAGCTACATGGATTTTTTTTTATACACTTTGGGTACAGTGCTGACGATCGCTTCATCTCTCATCCAATAATCCTCTGTAGGCATGTTATCTTCAACCTCGTTATGCGACGATTCTACAGGCTCACGATTTTCATCGATAAAGTACAAATATCCGTGTAAAACTCTCAAATATTTTTTTAACTTATCGTATTCGTTACCACGTGAGTTTGAATCTGGAATTTTTTTCATTGCGTCATCCAGTCTACACAAATAATCTCTGACAGTATGTGTAGTTTGCAACACTGGTTGTGTAAAAAAATTGTTTGTAGCCGTAATGCCCTCCTTTGACTTGTTGTAAGTATTTTCTTTCTTGATTTTTTTGAGCTGATCTTTAGAGAGTAAAATCATTTTTTACGCTGTGTCCATTTTTTTTTGTATCACAATATTCTTGATATCATCCCACTTAGAATGGGCTGTAATGTGAATGGTAAAAAACCATTGCCCTTTTGAACTATATTTTTTTTGCTTCTTTTTCCATTAATATTTATTTTTATTTTTAACAAATAATTGTCTTAGAACACTTTAAAATTTTTTTGAATTTTTCTTCTGACTATTTTTCAGAGATACAACACCTTTGAGTACGTTTAAAACACACTCGCACAAGCAATCGTTCAAGTTCTTGTCAGCTTTTTTCAATAATGCAGCTCTCTGTTCTTTATTAAGATAAGCTAGGGCTTCTAAGATCGCAATGTCCTTTTTTTCGAAAGGAGCTTCGGCGACCTGTTGACGCGTTTGATTAGCCCGCCAGCTTTGCGATGCATACAGTTTCATAGTTGAAAGCAAACTAACAGATATACGTACTTACGCTCTATTTTTATGCAAACCTATTCAAGGTGTGCGAATGTACTAGTTGCATATTTAGGCAGGTAAACGTATTGATACTTTTCGACCGAAAATGTACATGTTTGAAATCAAAATTCGTCCAAAGTATCTTGCTTACAGTCAACCACAAGATATCCGTGCCCTTTTGCGGTTGCATCTTAATATGACTGCTGAATGAACTTGGAATTGTTGGGGAATAACTGCCTAGCCAAATGTTGTATTTGAGCGCGATCGCGCGGGTTTTTAAATAGGACGATGTACAAAGCATTGAGACTAATATCTTGCGAGTGAGTAGACTTTTAAAAAATATTTCGCGTTATGAACATCACACCGATATTTTCCTGATGACTGCATTTCGTAAACAGATCAACAACAACGTTATTCGAAGACTCGCGCATCAAATCATCGATTATTAAAAGTATTTCATGATGAGGATCGTTCGAATAATCCTTAGGTTTTGGCAAACCCTCGCAAAACTCAATTTGTTGTCCATTTTTCAAAAAATTTTTACTTTTGTCACCATCCTGCCACTCGGCGTAATAAAATGAAATTCGATCAAACGTCACGTTGGACATATGATCCAAAAAATTTGAAAACCTTTTAACAAAAACTGTTTTTCCACAGCCTGTTGGGCCGCATATCATACTCGTCCACGGATGCTGCCAGCGAGTATTCATTGTTTTAGAGATTTTATACTAATCTCATTTTGCAAAGCGTGTACATTAAATACTATTTTCAAAGCGTATACTCATGAGCCGGACGGGGTGGCGGTGGCAGTGGCGGCCGCGGCTGCAGTGGTGATGCTACAGTATAGCTAGCAGTTATGTATACACATACATCTCTAGCTAAATAATCAGCTGATTCGTTTCTTCATGCACTGAACCAGCGCAGCTCTCTCCTGTGCTACACAGTACGGCTCGCAGTTATATATACACAGACATAGACAACGTATGGCTTGTTTTAATGCATCAGAGTCAGCTTAAGTGACTCTGCGTATTCTACAAGCGCTGCTCTCCCCCTTTTTCTTCTTCATTCCTATAGCTAGCAGTTATGTATGCTACTGACCCTCACGCGCTACCCAAGCCATAAGAGTAAACAAAAATAAATAAGGAGGCACTCGGTTTCGAACCGAGGATCTCTAGATCTTTGCAGTTAAATGCTCTTCCGCTGAGCTATACCCACGACTACAGTATCCGCTGTGGTAACCAGTCAAAACGGGGCATGAAAAATTTTACTCATACAATTATATATCTATAACGTGTGGTTTGTTTTCATATGATGCGGACAGCTGGTTTGACCCTGCCAGCGTAGCTACGATCTCTCTCTCTCTCGCTTTTTCTTAAGTATTCCCTGGGGTACCTTAAAGAAGAACAGCAGGTATGAACAGAAAAGCCTTACATGGTATTTATTATCCTGTGTATGCAAAATACTTACACAGCCACTATTAACAGTTACAAGTGGTAGCTCTTCTTCCAGTTTTGAAAGATGCAAACCCTTTATAGCTTAGTTGGTTAACGGTCTCATTGGCATAAAATCGTTGATTTATCTTGATCCATTAAGGGCTTGCAATTTCATTTTTAAATTATTTTTGAATATATAATCATATATAATAATATTTATAATTTGCCGAAAATAATATAAATGTATGGATAGGAGATATGAATGAAAAAAACCAAATATTAGTTTATACGTTTTATTTGTAAAAACATTGTTTTGAAAATATATGTTAAAATATATCAATTTTCCTTATCAGAGACACTTTCTTCCACGTCATGAATGTTGCGTTTAAGGTGTTCGTATGCATTATTATATAAGTCACTGTCCTGCGATGATGTTTTTGTGGATAAAGTCTTGATTAACCATTCTTTTAATATGTGCGCTCTATGCAGCGCACACAATTACTGTTTACCTTCAAAATACTTTTGCGCGTGTGTGAGACATATGGGTAGAGGGTTTTTTTTTTACTGTCATGTTTTTGGAAGAAATAACGAATTTGTGAAATATCGTAAACCTCACGTGCTAATATTGAACTAATAAAGTTGGCTTCATCGTTACCGCGTACATAAACTCTTTTAAGGTTTTTTGTTCGAGTAACGAGATAGTATTTTAAATAATTTATCGTGATATCACCATCATACCACTAGATCCCGTGCACTTCCGTTGTATGCTGGTTATTATACTTTTTTACGTCACAAGGTAAATCATCGAAAGTGCAAGGTGATTTGATCAGCCAATGCCTGAAAATGTTTTCTTGTAATGATACGACTGCAACTTCTTTTGGAATAAAATGTCTTTTAGCGTCGTAAAATCCTTCCATATCTATATTAAGATCCATGTTGCCAAATACTACACTCTCTTATGACGTTTATTCTCGGGAAAAGATTTTTCGTTTGATGAATATCGATTAGAGGTATTTTTTTTAAAGATGAAAAAAAAAATTTATTCTTTTTCTCCTCTGCCTCTTTCATAATGAGAAACTACTTCTCTTCTGGAGTTCCCTTTTTGTTCTTACCACTTTCTCACATCGTGCAATACTTAGGCAAAAAACGTAGCCAATACGTATTAGATGAATAATAAAGTAAATCAGTGATCCGTTGGAGGCGAGGTGGAAAATTGTATACATAGTGTACATTAATTATCTCTGTATGTTTTTTTCGTAAGAATCGCTGACTGTGCGTCAGCCTCATCAAACATTTTAAAACTATATTCTAACTTACAACTTGATAATGATTTTTCG
>JAPYYV010019201.1:0-12998 GCA_030522625.1 Copidosoma aretas
GATAAGGCTGTCTGTGAACAGCGAAACGTCGACGATTGTCATGTTATCAATAAAGATATGCACTCCACATCCGGCCTTTATTTACTATAGTTGAACTCTACTAGAATTGTTAAAAGTAAATAAGCTTGGGAAAAAATAATTGAAAAAATCACTATTTCTATTAGATCTAATTTATTACTAAGCACGTTAGACTATCAGATGGAAAACATACTCATCAGTCGTACCAGGAACAGTCTCGTAACAATAGCAAAGGGTACAGTAAACTTCGAAGTGAGACTCAGATTTACATCGCAATGTAAACTCACGGATGGAGCCAATGTGTCAATGTGTGTTTCGTCTTATAAACATCCTGGCAATCGATTCAAAACTAGTTTGAGCCATTTAGAAGGACAAGAGTTGGCAGATTTACTATTTACCAATACTGATAAAATTGCTATCATTTTTGGAGCTAACGTTCATGCTAGAATAGTGGAGGGTGGATTTCGTAAAGGAACTTCCGAAGAACCTATCGCTACCTGTACTCATCTCGGCTGGTGAACATCAGGGACTATAGGTATAATAAGCTGTTTGTTTAGCAGTCAAGTGTCCTGCATTGTTACAAGAGATCAAATTAATATCCTGGTTGCAACGATTTTGGGAGATCAAAGAGTTATTTCGCAGCCACAAATCCGAATCAACTTCAGATAAGGAAGCTTGTTAGCATTATTTCCAAACTGCTTATTCCCAAGATAAATCTGGACATTATGTGGTTCGATTGCCGTTTAAGTTAGACCCCACAGCCTTTCCTCCAGATCGCGAGAATTCTTAATTTCTATACATGACCATGTTAAAGAGCCTCGAACATAGATTACAAGCAAACTCAGCTCCTTTTACTTTCTATGTTGTTTTTATGTAAGTGTATCTCAATCTTGATCACATGTGCCAATTGGATGATGAACAAGTCGATTAATTTTGGATATTACCTCATCCTGGTATAACTAAACAGGCTGGTACTTCTATGAAGCTCCATACAGTGGTAAATGATTACTGCGAAACTTGTTCGGGGACTTTTCTGAACGATCTACTCTGTGTAGGTCCGAATTTGTTGCTCAACCTTGTAGATCTCATAGCTACTTGGAGAAATTATCACCTTGCCGTTTCTGCTGACATGGATAAAATGTTTCGTCAAATGGGTTGCACGAAAATGATCGAAAATATAAGTGCATTTTTGAAGGTTGGAGGCAAGTGATCCTATGCATATCAACTCTTTGAAGCCCGTTACGTACATATTAGAATGTTCTTAATAATCGGCTACACGAGTTGCCTGATAATAGGGATCTGACTATAAGGAAGACTTCCCTTCAGCCTTATCGGTAGTGAACAGCGAAGTTTATATGGATGATGTTATCTCAGGTAGCCACAGTTTAACAAAAGCTCTGGGAAAACGCAACCAATGACGCAAGGTTATGTGCTTCAGTGATATTTGCTTGCATACATTGTCAGCGAATAATCCAGAACTGTTAAAAGACGTTTCACTTAAACAAGTAACTAGCACTTCGCTAGTATCCCTAAATCATACTGCTTCTTCTGTTCAGATATTGGGTTCAGTCTGGCTTTCTTTAGAAGATGTCTTTTGCTATTGAGATACCTCCCAACCCTCGACTCCATGAATTTGGTCTAAGAGATCTATTCTTTCTTACATTGATCGTTTACATAATCCATTAGGTTGGCTTGCCCCAGTTATAGTTTATGTGATGATTCTATTGCAGTATTTATTGTTGATAAAAGTAGACTGGGATTCTCAAATTCCCCAAAAAAAACTTAATCATCGGACTCGATGGTTGGTGAAGGTTTATGAATTAAATAATTGGAAAAATTTTCGTTAAAATTCTCTCTTTCCTGGTATACAATTAATATGACTGCATGTGTTCGTATACGCCTTAAAATTTGTCTCTACTGAGGTGATATACACTCGTGTAGTTCGAGGGAATGAAGTTTATGTAACTCTTTAACTATTGCACACTAAAGTAGCTCTTATTAAAACATTGAGTATTCCCAAACTTGAGCTCTGAGCAGCCCACCTTCTATCAAAACTTGCATACCATTTTACTAAAGTTATTGGTCAACAGATAATTGTTTTTTATTTGTGCTTCGACTAGAAAGATGTGTTGTACTAGTTTGGATCTCACCTTTCTGGATGGCCTACTTTTGTTGCGAATCGTTGTAGCAATATCCACCAGCTGGTCCCATCGGCCATCTGGCACCATATCATTGGTAAATTAAATTCGGTGACGTGGCCTCCAGAGGTACTTTACCCTTAGTTTTCCAAGAATTATTTGTTAGTTAAAGGTCCGGCTGTTATCCACTTGCTCGAACCACGATATCCAATTTTTGAGTCTGATAAGTCTTATAGGCGACAAGAAGAGCTAACCAACACTGTGAGCAACGACTAAAATCTGACACAAGAATCATAAGAGCTCTATTATAAATACTTTACTCTGAGTAAACTCTTGAGACTAAGGGTTTATGGTCTTCAATTCTTCTATAAATTGTTTTGGCGTGTCACCTCTAATAAGTCGCAGTTGCCATTTTTGAATATATCTACAATAATATCCAGTTATATGCCTTTGTCCACGTTGGTTGAATTGCGAGAAATGCTAAACTTGTGATGGTCTAGTTGCATCAAAGAATGCATTTCAGGCAAGAATTATAAACCTTTATTTCGGCAAATACTTCAAATCAGCAAGGTTTAGCTACAAGATCATGGCCCCCACGGAAACTCCCAACAATCGTAAGCTGACTACTTTGCCTTCTGAGAGTTCAATACTGTCTCTCAAGCCCTTTATTGTAAATAATGTATTAAGAGTTGGAGGTCGCCTAATTAATTTTTTATCTGAGTTCCGAGCTGAACACCCACTATTGTTAGCTTCTCAAGATCACCACATTCGCTTAGTTATAGAACAAGCTCACCTGTTCACACTTCACTAAGGGCCTCAACTCACTTTAACCACATGTTGTCTAAAGTTCCGGATTGTTCAGGATGGCCAGAGTGCTCGCTCTATCACCACCAAGTGTATAACTTGTAAGTGTTACTCTGCTTCTCCATCATCTTAAATAATATAAGCCTTACCTAGTGCTCACGTTCAACTAGCTCCTGCCTTTTAAAGAACTGGCGTGGATCACGCTTAAGCTTTTCCAGTAAGGCTCTCTGAATCAAAAGAAATTAGCACCACTAAAGCGTATGTAGTTGTATCAACGTGCATAAGCACTAGGGCTGTCCATTCAGAGATCGTAGAGAATTATAGCACAGACGGTTTTATTGCCGCTTTTCAGCGTTTTTCAGTTCGACCAAGTCATTGCTCAGATTTGTATAGTGATGAAGGATCTAACTTTGTTGGGGCGGATGCTAAAGTACGTCGGAGGTAGATTGTATTCTGCACATCACGGACACTGGCTAAAATATTGCTGAATTTAAAAGCTTAGTGGCATTTTACATTCCCTGCCGCTCCACATTTTGGAGGGGTTTAAGAGACCGTTCTAAGATCTGTAAAGCACCATTTGAGGAGGGTCATGGGAGACAGAGGTTCTTACTTTTGTAGAATACTCTACTCTGCTTTTCCAAGTTAAAGCGTGTTTAAATTTTCGTTCAATCTCTCTAATGAGTGAAGACTCATCGGATCTTGAATATTTATACCTGGCTCATCTGCGGGCATTTTTCTACTGTTTAACCGGATACGCGCTCGCGAGATTCAGTAACCTAGTTAAATCCTAACTCGGTCCTTCTTGCGGCAAGCGATTAAGTTGTATATTTAGTATGACTGTATTTTCAAGTAAAGGATTGTAAAATTCCAGTTGTTTGTTTTAATAAACGCCTTATGGTAATATAAAAGAGAGATGATCGCTCTAATTAACCTTAGATCACTCATTCACGATTAAAATGGCTTCATATTATTCAATAATATTTTAGCTACAAGATAGTAATATTACATATATTTATTTCAGTAATAAGCTTTAATTGTTTGTTTAATTTTTTTTATTAAAACAAATTTAAAAAATAGTTTTTGTACTTTTCGGATAAATATTATAATATTATATCCAAACTGATTTCACATCATAGAGCATGGAAATAGATTCATTTAACATTTCAAATCTTTCCAATATTTTATTTAATTCTGTGTTTTAGTTAAATAAAATTGCAGAAAAATGTTGCGGGGAAAGCTTTGCGCTAATTTATTGGCAGCGGTCTTTTTTTCATTAGTGAATAAAAAAATTAAAAAGTATAAATAATTAGATGAATAATAATGCTGATAGCAAAGCGTATGATCTTAGTATTTAAGTATCAAAATTTCATCAATCAAATTTCAGTTTCATTATATATATTTCCAAATTGTTTAAAATGATTGATCAAAAACAAGATTTGCTTTGGATAGTAAGTCAATTATTAATTAAGAGGATACGATAATAAAATAAAATTAAGATTTGGATACACAAAATTTAATCATAGGATTTTTTCCAAATTTCTGTATTGCTATCTGAAAAGCAACTTCGGTACTCGTTATCTACTGCTAGTGTACACTGTAATTATTGATGATTCTTCGTAGCAGAGTTATCAAACTCGGTATTTAATTGCACCTTCCTTTCAGCTGCATCATTCACAATCTTTAAATTTTCACCAACTTTTATGCCGTCACGGTAATTTCTATCTTTTTCCTATTGCAATGAATCCTTTGACAAAGAAGTCGAGTTTATTATGAAACGTTTGATGGATTTACAAGATCCCGAGCAAATATAATCACTTAAACTTGATTGGATACTTAAAGACTTATCATTGTTGTTTGCAATGATCCGTTTCTTGTAAGTAAAAGTGTTATAATCTGATTTTGCAGCTTGACACAATCTATGTTTTTCATCGCTCGATACGTTACGAACAAAAAATGCCAAAGCTGCCAACCCTGGTATTAAATACTATAATTCATTTACAAATGAAGTCACTGTTCTTCCAGATATATCTTTTTTGTTACTTTTGTGCTTGTGTATTTGCTTCAAAAAAATCTGTATCGTCATTCGGTGCTTGGGCAGCAGACGTGGCACAAAACCAGACTTAAACGTAAACTTTGATAAGAAATATGTAAACGTCTTTGTATTTTAGTTAAACCTCTTTCTAATTCATCAATAGTTTCTATAAGAAAGAAATATTTTCAATCAATAAATGGCTTTGTTCATCTATCGGACACAAGGTGATCGAAAAATAATATCTTTGGGTAATCCACCGAACCCCCCCCCCCCCCCCCCCCCCCCCCCCCCCCCTCTAGGAATAAATCCTTTATTTTTTGCAAAGATTTATTCCCGTAGCCATCATTTATGCCTATTTCGTAGCGTTTTTGATCGGCAGTGTTCCGAAAACCATTAAGGTTTTTAAGTAATTGTTTCCCAGGTCCGGTGGTCTTATCAAATTTCACTTTAAAAATAGAGATCTATGCTAATTTATAAATATGCGGCATTTCACCTTAAATGTCCTGGGCAGTCGAAAAGCCCCAAAGTCTCCTCATTTTCGATTATTTTTTTTTAATTATAAAAAAAAATTGTAGAAAATACTTGACATATTTTTCGACGTATTTTTTCCTCAGCTTTTCGATGTGACTATTTGTTTTTTTAATTCAGGGCAACTTTACCTCAAAAAATCAAGAACAAGCAAAAAACATAAAAAATCTCAAAAAAGGCATAAATAAATTTTTTTTTTCCCGAAAGATCAGGTCTTCTTGCGTCTGACATTACTTGGTCCAAAGTGCAATTAGGTTTATTTATCACAGTTTCCAATTAAAAGCAAAGTGAGGATCTCGCGCGTCACAAACTTAAGCGCCCTTCCCTTTACCAAAACGGGGTATCAACAATATAATGCATTTTTGTCTTGTATATAATGATAAAAAATAATAAGTAACCTATGTTATTATTCTTGTTATTAAACAAAAATATATTATTTTACATATAGGTATGTACATGCGTTATAAAAAGTAGTAAAAAATCTTAATATAATTTACGTTATTCATGTTCATTTCTTCGGTTTTCTTTCGGCATGCCTCTTCTTTTTTGGTTTGATTCTGAAAATATTCTCTTTCTTTACTATCTTAGTTAATCTTCGCTTTAATTATTTCAAAATATTATAATTGGTGGATAAGAAGAATTTTTTCATTTGGAGTTTTTAATTTGATATCGGGATGAAATCGTGGTATTGAAGAGTACCGAGGATTGATATTTCACCGGAGAACAGTTCTTTTAACGTTTCAACAGAACTTTTATGTAAAGATTTTAAACATAGAAAAACTTTTGTTTTCTTGCAGTGTTCATTAGCCTAGTTGAATAAATTTTCTGCAGTAATTATATGAGAATTCGTACTTTGCAAGCTAGTACGTGTTGCTTCTTTCTTTAAATTGGCACTAATCCCATCGCAAGCTCTCTTGCCATGGGCTGTCGCATGGAAGTGCCATTTGGCAGGTACTCCGAAATCGGATTCATCGTTTAAAAGATTCCAGAAATTGTACTCGTTCTTGAAATGTTGACTTGCTCCGTCAGTTATGTAAAATATTTTCTTAACGACACTAAAATTTTCTTTCATTCAATTTACAATCATTTTTAGGTACTTGTAGACAGCAAACTTATCGCTAAACTCTTGTCTCGTATTTTATTATTTTCTTTAAAGTATATAACTACAGTGAAAATAGAACATTGGTTGTCATTCCAATAAAACTACTGTGCTACATTCTGTACAACGAAGGCGCAATTTTCAGCGTAGTCACAAGACTTATGGTCTGAATAGCTATAGTATATCGATCTGTTTGCATCCATGCATCAAATTTCACTTCATCAATTTCATTAGCTCCAATAGAGTCTCTTCAAATATCTCTGAGAGGTCTTGTATTTTGGCGGTCCAAACAATCTTCTAAAAAACACGAATCCGTTGGTTTGGCACATACTATCATGTTTATACAATCATGATAGTCTTTTAATGGAAATCTTACGTTATCACTCAACGTTGAAAATTATTACTCTGTCCAACATTGATTTTATATTTTCATGGTGAATACAATCGTACAATCCGTGCGTACCACTACTTCCTGCTAAAACGCAATTGGCTGGCCTTAGCTGAGTAAACTTGGTAAGACCTATTTTTAAATTCACATTTTTATTTTCAAACAATAAATAGGCCACATTAAAATTGGAAAGCTTGAGTCTTTTTTGTACGTGTACTCTTTTACTATCTTTTTGTTTTAGAGATAGATAGTCTTTTAATCCTATCATCAACCGACTTACATCATCTCGCGTAGAAAAAGCTTTGACTGCCTCATCGACTTCAACGCTCAATAGTTAACCTTTTTTTCAGAGAATGTAAGAATACCATGATTTGAAACCAATTCTTTTGCTGCCCTTGCTCCTCTTTCTGTACATAAAAAAATAGCCACTATATCATTACGAGTTTAGTCCCGAGGTGCAAGGGTGAGCAAGCGAATTCTTTCTTCTTTTGATGACATCGATTTGAATTTGTCGATTATTTGTTGTAGAATAACGATGCTATCCTTTATTCATTCTTTATTTCTACGTGAAGTGTAAATAAATCTCTGCTTCTGCTGTTCGTGAATATTTGTTTGTCATGATGCGCAAATAAGTGCTTCCGAAGGAACACAATACTTTTGCGAAGTTTTTTTAGTAATCTTACCAGATTTTTACGAACCGAATGACTCCCTTTTTTAAGAGGATCACAACAACGTGTTATCCATGCTCTTTCCATGATAACGCTAAAAAAAATGTAAACTTGTAAATGAGCTGTTGCATGTAATAAAATTTTGCAACAAGCATGGATATTCATCAACGAAAATACCTACTTCTTTGAAGACTCAATGTGAGTATTGATTATTAATTTGTCCAAATAAATTATCCTACGTTATCTTGACGAAAACCTTTGTGTATGAAGAAATGTGACAAGCATAATACTAAGGTTAGGTTTGTTTGATACATATTACATGGGAACTAAGTTGTTATTGAGGAATGAATCCGGTACAGGCAAGGCCACTCGCGTTTATTACGCGCGAGATACTCACTTTGTTTTTAGCGCGATCAAAAAAACTTTATTACACTTTGTACAAAGTAATTTTCGACGTAAAAAGACCTGATATTTCGATAAAAAAAAAAAAATTTTTAAAGTGCCTTTTTCGAGATATGTCATGTTTTTTTGTTTGTTCTTGATTTTTTGAGGTTAAGTTGCCTGGAATTCAAAAAACAAATGGTCACATCGGAAAGCTAAGGAAAAAATACGTCAAAACGATGTTAAGTTTTCTTTACAAGTTTATTTTATGATTAAAAAAAAATCATTGAAAATAAGGAGATTTTGGGGCTTTTCGACTGCCCAGGACATTTGAGGTGAAATGACCCATCTGGTGTGTGCAGATACAATATAAGAGATATTTACCTAATAATTGCTCAAGTATCACATAAGAACCTCTTATTAAGCCAGTATTTCATAATGTTGAATCGTAACAAACAGCTTTGATATTTTGAAGCAAAGGCCAATCTATTATTGTCTCGTACACAGCGTTAGCTTAATTTTTTTTAGTATTTAAATATATTATTGGTACAACCAAAAGTTACTAAATTTCTTTACTGGCAATTATTGTAGCTAATCTTTTATTTTTGTACTTCTAGATAATCTAGGAAGTAACTTTCTACTCCAATGGATCGTAGGTAGTGAGTTAAAAAAAAGAGATGGAGCAGGTTTCTGGACGGCCTTAAATCTTTCTTCCCGAAAATGTTTACGGGCTTCATAAATTGATTGTGTGTTTAGTATTAAGTTGCAACTGTCAACATGAAATTGCCTGCCTTCAATAAGTGCATCACGTCATTTTTACTTATTTCGCATTTATCTTATACAGTTGCGAATTTCGGAGTGATGCCTGCTGCAGTAGCCCTCCTTTTTTAAGAAGGCTTGAGATTCAGTAACTGGTCCAAGTAGCGAAGGAGTTCTTCTGAAAACAAGATTGGAAAAAAGTATGACGTAACAGCCAATGAAATCTAATTATTAAATGAAACAAATTTATACTAAAAATGAGTATTTTCATAATCGGATACAAAACGGACGAATTTATCATATTTCTTCATCCATCATAACTTAAAGTGCTTTTGCTTTAGCGATGTAAAATAATTTACAAATGCTGTCTTGATGGGCAGCCTCATTATTAATTCGAGTGTTTGATCTACGTCAACCGTTTTTGGTTATTTTCCTCCATTTCTGATACTCTATCTTAAATTTTTTCACACATCCATGGAGTTCTTGAGTTAAAATTCGTGCTTTTCCCCAAAAAATCAAACATTCTTGAATTGTTAACTTTTAATTGTTCTGAATAAAATTCTTGAATCATCGTATATTGTAAAATAAAACAGCAAGATTATTCTTCATGTATGGCGAACAATGATTTGCGACTCTTTGATACGAGATGTATCGAACATGAACATCTTTTTTTTTGTAAACCATACAACATAGTCAAAAATAAAATAAAATTATTGCACAATACCTTATGATGTAAATATAGATATTTGCTAAATAAGGTTATCTGTCTACGTCATGAAACACTGCTTTGGCATGTAATGATTTGCCGTCACTGTGTACTTTAATTTTCAGGCCTGTGTGATTAAAAATGATTGTAAGGAAATTGTGAGGCATCGAATGTCGTTAATAATATGAAAGTAAACTTTGTAAACTCCATAAAGAATTTCTGGAAATAAAGATGATTGGGTGCTATGCTATTATGAATCTAAGATTCAGATGCGAGAACATTTGATGGTAAATCACCACGGATGAACGTTTTTTTGGCTTCGTTTTGTTTGCGCATTAATTATTTTTTTACTTGAATCTCCCTAAGAGTTTTAGAAAGGAGTTATGCATAATAATTATCAATTTTATTTTATTTTTGGCGTTGGAAAACTTTCTGTCGATTTTTCGTTTGATGATTGAAAATTGATCATTGATTCTAAACGAAATTTTAATTTAGAAATTTAGCAAATTCGATAAAGATGTGATGTCATAGTTTTCTTCATTTCTAATCGACGTCCATTGTCGTAGCAGCTCCAGGCGAGGGTATATAAGCCAGTTGGTTCGAGTCAATCGGATTCGGATTACGATACAGTGCTTGCGCTCACCTCGTGGGCTTAAACTTTCGATGCCTATCTCGAAGAGATGCGTGCAAAAATATTTGCTGCTTTGTTTTTATAACTTGTCACGCCGTTCCCAACCTTCCTCGGTTATCGAGCTCTATCGTATGACGGATACGCCATTTTCCTCGAGGCCATCCACCCTTGATCGCCTATTTGTTTTGCTTTGGATGAGATTCTTCAACTATCACCATCGTGTGTGCTTAATTTATGCTAACCAATCCTGCGCGGAACGCTCTATTTTTAAATTAATTTCACGGATGCGTTTGCCTTTTTTTCATGCTCTAAAATATTATTTAATCAATCGCGTTGGATGGATAATCCCTGCGTGATGCACGGAATTCGCACGAGATTTAAATGCCTATCTCGGATAGTCAAATCACCGTTGTCGCCGCATAACATCGGGCCAGACAGCAACGCAGCTTTCTCGCAGATGCACGGTATGCTATTTATCGCATTGTAAGCCTGAGAAAGCTTATACATATGTAAGCCTACTCGCAGATCTTGCGTTATAGACCACAGCGTTAGTAAACGCAAACATTCCAGGCTTACAAAATGGTTAATCTCAAATTCCTACCGGTAAGTATGTAAACGCTTGTCCGACTCGTGCTTGTTGATAATGTCGATGCTCGTGACTCTCCCGCTTTTACTACTTCCTCGTGCATCGTCACTGTGGTGCACACTCTGTTTCGCACTCTGAAAACTAGATGGTAATCTGTTGTCGTAAGAACGACAGGACAAATCTTCGTAGATGGGGAAAAAGGCACATAAACAAGTCGAAAAAAGCAACCAAGAAGTGTATTGTTTAAACATTGCAGCTAGAATGACCGTTACATTCGAAAAACTTAAACTAGAGATTCCCCGCAACTTACTGCGGGGACGCAAGTGTGTCCGCAGTTTTGCTCTCCCCTTGCCTATTAAAAAACAAGCAAGAAGGTCGGTGAATCACAGAAATGGTCGTAGAAAATGCTCTGTTAGTAACAAAAATGTTCGATCGATGGCTAATAACGGTCGCTTACAGTAACCTATTAGAAATTTGAAAAGTGATATGAATAATAGTTATTATGTAATAAAATATTTCGACAACAAAGTTTTTAAGGTATTGTTTATTGTTTATCCATATCGTTTGAAAAATTCATAAAAATTTTACAATTTTCAAACGTTAGATTATGGTTGATTTTTTTTTGCTTGATTTTGAGGATGATTGAATAATTTCTTTTAAATATGGCTTTTTTGATCATATTAAAAAAAAAGACTACTTTGAATGAATAAGGAGACTAAAAATACATCGATGTATATCAATTGACTAGAAAAATATTTGAGTTTTGATAGTATTAAATATTTCAAGCAAATTCACTTATCGTTTCTTCCATGATGCATTGTTATTGGTCAATTTATGCCCATAACTTTTTATCTTTTTAATTAAGAAAAATCAATGGCCTGCGGTGGAAACAGATATCAATTTTCACAGGTAAATATGAAAGTTGATGCAATTTGATCTGCTCAATTGATTAAAATCAATTTCAACAATTCTTTCAATTATTATTATTGGTCGATTTTCGCCTATATTTCTTCCTCTCTATCGAAACGGTAAAAAACAATCACCACATTTAATTCATCGGCTCGAAATACATCAAAATTTGGATTTTTGTACGAAAAATTCTATGATGTTTCCCGGTTTTATAACGAAAATACATTTGAATGTGCTTCTCACGTGTTGAACCGAATTAAGAATTTAGATTCTTGGAGGCACGTAAAGTATATATGTTACGGCTAAAGTCCGGAAATTTAATTAAAGCTAGCATTAACCAGCGATTTCGGCTAAAGTTGCCCGAGGTAAGAAATTGCGGGCTTTAAATGGCAAAAGCTAGACTTAGCCAAGAATCTTTGGCTAAAGTTTTCCTGCCTTTGAAAGTCAAATAAGTATAAACAATGACGACTCTGTATTGGCTATTTACTGTACGCTATATACGCTACGTCACGAGTATCTTTTTAATCTAGAGTTAGATAATGGTGTAAGATTAATGTTAATATTTAGATGATTGTTTTTCGTTCTTCATGCTTTTACTTATTTGATTTATGTTTAGTTGACACCTTGTCGTTGTACGTTCAAAACCGACCATAGCTGACTACCGAGAACAATTTGAACAAAAATTAACAAATAGTTTTTTTAACTAGTAACCTCGAAAAAATCAAATAGTTTCTATATCAATGATACAAAATACGATCAATTTATGCAAGACGTCGTTCAAGCAAAAAAGGCATCTACTTTGTTGAAATTAGAACATCGACGTCTAGATAGATTTGATATTGTTTCCGTTGCTGGTGTTGACAGACTCATTGTTCCTTTGAAGGAAGAAAGATATAGAATGTATTACATATTGTTCATAGTAAGCCGAGCATTGTCATGATCAAGGAAGTGTTGAACAAGCAAATCGAAAGGTTAAAACATGTTAATTACAGTGTGGTCAGAGGGACTGAGGTTTGTGCAATTAATGAAAAATAATGTTTATCATGCTAGGATTAAAAAAAGGTCTTATTTTGCAATGTTTGGAACGGAAGCTAAGTGAAGTAAAGCGATACAACTCAGTTAAGTGATTTGTGTAAGGATTGTGGTACTTCTTATTCAGAATCTGAATAACTTTGTGTGTTCTGTTTAAAAATGAGTAATGTGAATCGATACAGGTGTAAGGCCAATAGTGATGATGGTAGTGATGATGATAATAATACGAGGGTGGTCCGATAAGTAATTAGCCTACAAAAGAAAAACGATAAATTTTGTAAAAATTTCTTTTTATTTTTCAACATAATCTCCATGTAAC
>JAPYYV010019202.1:0-11617 GCA_030522625.1 Copidosoma aretas
CTTCCATAAGATCATATATGGCACCAATTATAATTATTACAAGTGTTATTATTGTTAGTATTTCTATTGCAATATTATTTATTGCATCAAAAACATGGGAAAAAAAAGAATATTGCTACAAAATAAGAAAAGAAGAAAAAAAGTAAGTGTAATTTCGTGGGTTCGAACCTTCTATCATTGGGTCCAAAAACAAATGTGCCCCCGACTGCTCTAACACGGCTTTAGAATGTATGGGAAAAAAGTTATATATCATCATCACCCATTCTTATCAGTTTGTTACTATATTATATGTTTACCACTTACGTTCTTCATTTCTTATTAAATTGCGGATAGTTGTAGGGTGGACATTGTTCTAAATTGTAAACTAAGCTGCTTGGATGTATATTTTTTAGTTACAATCGTATCTATATATATATATAACAAAATTCAAGATAAGGATGTGTTCAAGAAATTTTATTTTGGTCTTGGAAATAATGATCATATAGATTTTTTGGTATTTCAGTTTGATAGTCATATATCTTTCTGAAATTCTCAAATCCATTTGTTTAATTTCTAATGAGGCGTAATAATTCTATAACCTAGTCTTATAATGTATAATTGTTATTGTATTGCTATTGGTTCATCTTAATAATTAACTCACATTCAACAAATTGTAAGTAAATTATACAAAAGTAGATAATGTAAATGATGATCAAGAAATAGATCTCCTTCAGTATTCGTAACTAGTAAAGGCAATTTGCACGGAAACCTGATGACTCTTCCGTGGTCGAGTGGTAAGCATGCTTGTGTCGCGTGCGGGAACTCTGTGGTCGGGGGTTCGAATACAACTCGCTACGGTTTTTGAAGGGATCTACTCTGGTGACATAATTTTTTTTTTTATTTTGAACAATTTATATTCGAATTAGTTTTGGAAAGTGTACTTTTGGTATACTTAAAGAATTACTTAGTATGTGAAATGCTCTTGACGAACCAAAATCGAATTTGATGCAGGTAACTTAGGCTTTATTCAAAAAGAATGTTTAAAGAGTACTTTAGTGATAATTTCCGAATTAGAAGGCGAATTCGCTTACGCACGGCACGAATTCAAAATAATTACTTCTGGTACTGTGTGTGCCGTCTGGGAACTACATAATATTTTTTTGTGATCCAACTATCTTTGGTATTATTATGAGAAATCTGGGACAATGATTCATTAAGAATATATATTTCTTGCTTGGAATTAGACGTTCTTCAAGCAAATTCTTTAGTGAAATAAGCCAACAATGCACTCAGTTGTTCACGATAATTTATTATAACTACTTTTTCTTCTTAAGCAGTATAGGGATTCATGGCAATATTTGCGCTGATCGCCAATGCAACATTTCATATTCTTCTGTTTTCTAGATCATAGCGTTTATAAGTAGTAATTTCATGTACGATATCCTCTGTACTTTAGCTAATGCTTTTAGTCTTACCAAGTTTATTTCCAACGAAGTTAAAGCTCATCTTTATATTGGCTTCAACTCGACAAATGCTTTTGTGTATACTTTTCTTCCTGCAACTCTTCAATAATCGATATCAAGTTTAAAATGTATTAATAACATAAAATTGTACCAAATAAAATTTTACAAAGGGCATCTTTGAAGCTACATGAACTGTTAACAATATAATCCCTACTCGCCGAGGTCGAAATTTTTTGAGAGTCTATTTTTGGGAATGTACATAAGGTGCGTGGTGGGACCAAACAGAAAAATTTTTCTTAAAATTATACAATTCCTGATTGAATGTTAATATTAATTTTAAGTTTTTTTTTTAATAGATAGGTGTATTGCAGGTCAACAGAAAATTGTTTATCAGTTGTGCTACAGCACAGTAAATATGCTAATTATGCCCCAAAATCATGAATGCATGTTATTTTCCACAGAACTGTTTAAAATTTTGAAGTAACAAAAAAAAACTTGCAGTAATGTATTCCTATAAATAATTTATATACAGTCTCAAACTTTTCAGATGGCAGCCACGACATAAAAAAATATGCAATTTCTTTCCTTTTTCTCTACAGATTAAACTTTATTTTTCACTACCTCTTTAAAATAACGATTAACGAGTCTAATATGTTAGGAAAGGCCTTACTTTGCAAATGTGGTTTTATTTGTCTGATGAGATTTTACAATAAATAGATCACATAATATGGAATAAGAGTAGAAAAAAATTTTTTTAATCCTAATCGGAGTATTGCGTGAATGTAAAATCTCATTTTTTCAATAAGTCAGCTTAAACATAGAGACATTTCATCTCATCGATCGATTACAATTTTTCGAAGGTAATTTTGTGCCTCAAACTATTGCCGAGAACTTTACCGATTTTAATTTTAAAAATATTAAGCGTATAAAATTGTTGAACTAAATGTTACTCATCCAACAATTAAAAAATAACATTAATTAGAACTAACTATTTAAATACTTGACGTTTTGAAAATTTAAATTATTATAGTTGTGAGCAATTGTTCAAGAAACAAATTAAGCTTTGAAAAAATAAAATCAAACGAAAAATAAAAAAGTCTCTATGTTTTGGGTGACTTTTTAAAAAACTGGCATTGTATACTTGTACAATATTGCAATTTTGTTAAAATAATTTTCCTAAGCACATCCAGCAACCCTATTTCGTATTGTGTAATCTGTTTCTTGTCAAATCTTATCAGGTAACTAGATCAATTCTCATAAATGAACGCCTTTTCTAACATATGAGACTCCTCAAATTAGTAGTTACAATAAGCTAAATATGATAGAAATATGTTGCTGTTTTAATACAAAATATTATGTCAGCGATTGTCTTACAACCCATCAAACATGTGTATAGAAAGAAGGGGTTAGATACGAAAATTACAGAGTAAGGTGTTTCATTATTGAATATTAAAAGTAACGGTCACGACAGATTGTCATGTCAGCGATTGTTTTACAATCCTCTCCATATGAGTATCGAATATAGAAGTTCGATACATAGAACGCAGTAAAATAGGTGTCACTTTTTCTATAATAATTTACGATCGATACCAAATGCTGGGTCAAGCATCTTTTTTCTACCGAGACAAAATAGTGGACAATCACCTTTTCGAAACCTTGAATACATGGGTATCAAATAACGTGGTCTGTCTATTATAATTTCCTTTATTGCACACTGGCATTCTAAACTAAATGATTTACATGCAAACAAATAGGAGACCAGTTGCTCGCAGGTGATATCTTCGATTTGAATAATGTATATAATAGCGAGATTTAAATTTTCAATGTATCCTAGTTATCTCACCTCAAAATAAACTTAAAGCTTTTTATCTCGTTTTCATGGCTGTATTTGCCTGTTTGATCTTGAATAATTACGTCAATAGCAACTTAAACAGTTTCATAGACACTGTCATCTTTTCTATTTTCAGTACAGTCATTAGGATAGTTTCCTGAGTCCTTTACCTTTTCGTTGATGTAACTTTTACTACCCAGTAACTTTTACCCTTATTAGACAATTAATAAGGTTCTTACTATGTTACTATTTGTAATTATTAAAGATACGTTATTATTATGATATATTACCGCGTAACACACGTAAATGCAAGTTGAACAAACATCATTGCCCTGAATAGATGCGATTATAGACTAAGGCCCTGGATTTTCTTCTCTCACCCGTATTCGAATCATACATTTCAGAGGTAAGTTGCGCCAAAATAAAGTGAAATAAGAAGCGTAGGAATTTTTTTTGCAAATGTTCTCGCTACATTTAAAAGAAAGCTTGAGGGGGGGGGGGGGGGGCAGATTGCCCCCCCATAAATTGTTTCAATTAGCCTCTGTATACTAGGGGATTCGTAAGAGAAAAAAATTCTGATACATGCATGGAAAAAAAGAACAGGCCCTTTAGGGTTAGGAAAATAAAAAATATAGGAAAATCTAGAATATACTAAATGTAAATAAAGATATGTTGGGTCTTGTTTTTTTTCCGAGCCGTAAGTTTAATAATATTTTACGATAACTATAGTACCGAAAGTTTTGAAAAAGATTTTAAAGCTGATTTCGTACGTTCTACTTCATTATCATAAGTTACAAGTATTTTCCTTCTTTTTATCGTAACTTTGCCTAAAATATATGTCTACAGTTGTTAGGAAAACAGAAGCTTGAGGTATAGCCTATATTATTCATTTTTAAACACTCCAATAGTTATTTATCATCAAACTTCATATTTCAAGAAAACTTGAATATCTGAAAATTTGGTATAGAATTTTTTGGAATTTTACAAAAAAAACATTCAGTAAAATAATGTATCCCGAAAACGAATGAATTAAAGTAATTTAAAAAAATACACATCCTGATATTATGATAATCCTAACTATAAATCATTAATGACAATAATTTATTGATTAATATGATAGTAATAAAAAATCAAAGATGAAAGCGTGAATGATAGTGCTACATCGGAGACACGCAGTTTTTTTCCAACACTAACTGAACTATGATAACCAGAGCGAATGACACATGCAAGCCTCCATTCCCGTTTCATTTTCCCTATAGGGAGAATTCCACAAGAGGGAACTATGCACGCATGCGGGCATATGGTATACTATGTGCACGGGCAAGTAGTATCGCCCATCTATAATTCATGCGTATTATGTACACACTGGGAGCGGTAATGCTGCTAAATAGTATGTGACAAGATTAAGATCTTGTTTTTATATTTAGTAATAAAGCGGTACTTGCTCATTAATAAACCACAGCCATATGCGAAACGGGGTAATGCACGCACGCAAAAATAATATTCGACTCTAGAAGTGCCGCATTATCCCAAGCTGCAAACCTTAACTAACTAAGCACGTGGTCAAAAGGTCTTTAATCAGCAACCTCGCGAAAAATCATCCGATTTTTGCCATTAGACTTTGAGGCCGCTAGGTTTGTTGAGGCGAGCAACATTCGTGTACCGATCTATTAAAATAATACTTGGAAAAAATAGTTTACGCAAAACCGAAAATTCTTGTAACGTTTTCAAAATTGTATGAAAGGACGGAAGATTCGGACCAAAAAAGGCCCCTTCCCTGTTTCCGACTCAAGGGAGCGGGTGCGTAGGGAGACAAGATTCTATCATATGCGCATTTGGCCGATCGAGGGCTCGTGATTCGTTAAACTGACGGCAGAAGTGCCTTGGCGGAATTTCCCATCAACCCGTTTTCCCTTGTATCACCCCCGGTCAGCGTCACGTACGACGAGGGCATAAAGGCAGCTGACTTGGGAGAAGAGTCAGTTCTTACCGATGACTGACCTAAAGAGGACTGGAAGTTGGAGTAACGGAGGATTGCCCCGTCTCAACTTTGACTTCGTGCCATACGGTGGAAATCCCCGTGAAAGAAGCCCCAGGCCAGTGGGATTTGGTGACAGACCCGCCATTGGACCAGCCTCTTCTTCTTCCGGTAGATCGATCCGGAATGACAACCGACTTCGCCGCTGCAGATACCCTTTTGCCGCGGCCCCGTGTATTCGGAACCGATAACCAATAAAATCAGTAAGTGCCAAATTTTGCCATCGATAATTTCCCCTTGAACTGCCCTTCTATTTACTAGGATCACGCGCATATTCGGGTAAATAGACCCCGAGCCTGGAACTCGACGATGTGTGTGATTCCACTGCCGTGGCCCTTCACCAGTGACAGGCCCGCTAGAGGAAGTAGTAGTTAGTTACACACGTAGATAGTGAGAGCAGCCACGTGGGGACTGCCGTATCGCAGTATAAGATTACTTCTTTCGATAGTATGTATTACAGTGCTAAGAGTTTAATTCACCAAACTTTAACTATTACTTAATCTGAGGATCAAGCGAACTAAAATAAAACAATCAAGTTGCAAATGCGAGTATGTGTATACATGATATTAGTATTATAATATTAATGTTATACATCAATTTAAATACTAATACAATATACAAAATACTAAAAATATTAGTAAAAATTTCTTTTAAAGCAATTCAATGATGCATTTGACAGTTTAAAATAATGGATAAATGAAATGGAGTCAACATTAAACATGGTAGTAAAAAGCATGGATAAACCGTGCTGAGACTTGCATTTTTAGGCCGATCGTCCACAGTTGTCCCATACTTGCCGAGAACCTCGTAGCCATACAAATTACACGCACAGAAATTAAAGATAAAACACATTAGGCTTAGGATGATTTATATCGATAACTGTTATATACGATATTTATCATTAGTCTATTTAGCACTATTTGGTGGAGATGTGCAAGTTCCAATAGACCAACAATTCTAGTTTTTTTCATCAAATTCAAGGTACAGAGATCCACATATTTCACGGCGAAGATGTAGTACGTAACCTTACCTTTAACAAACTCTACGGAAAAAAAAGGATAAAAGGGAAGGACTAAGCTGGCTGATGAGAAAAAGACGCAGGCATCGAGCAGGTTGCCAGCGGTCGATTAGACAGTCAGTCAATAGTCGCAGAAATCCGCGGAACAATCACGAATAGAGCAGGTCTTATAAATACATTCGTTACTCTTCCCTTAATAGTGATTTATAAATCGTAATACAAATCTTATGCTAAAATATGATTTGGACCACATTGTATCCGGAAAAATGCACTTAAGATCTGTTGTCGGAAATAGGTTAGTTTTGCAAGTTGCAAGAGCGTAAGAATGTTTTTATCTGGTATATAGTTAGTATAGTAAGTGTACAGATGCGTTGCGATAAGTTTAAGAGAACAAAAGATGACTTTTTAAGAAAAAGAAGAACAGCATTACGCTGCCAAAAAATTAAACACATGCAAACAGGACAGAACGATGTAACAGGGATCTGAGTGACAGACTGCGAGTCCACGACAATAACATACTGTTACTATACTAAAAACGGCTATAAAAAAAATGTTTATTGGAATCATCCCTCAGACTAACTCTTGAAATATGTTTGTTTAGGATCTAGACATTAACTAATATGTTGCAGGCCCTAAGTATTATTGTCATCACCACAACCTCACCCCTTAACGTATTAAGAAAGAATAATAATATGCACATGTATATCTTCCTTCATTGTATAGTTGTACGAATAAATAAAAGACGCAGTCATGTTACGCCCCCCCCCCTCCCTGCTCCTCCACGACACATATTTACCTCTTCTACAGCCACCCCTCAAATAAAGTAGTTACTCGTTCATTTTTTTGTGATTTTTAACCCAACTTTTTATTGGGTTAGCTCCCCCATACAACCCCCGTTGCTCCTTCTCAGTAATCCTCAGTACCCCTGTCTCATCTCCTTCGTCCTGCTCTCTGTCAACATTTCTCCTTAATAGCATAATAAATTGATTACCATTACGTGATTTTTTACACTGATATATTTAGGGTAGTCCTCCCCCCGCTGTGCAACGGCTCCACCTGACTTTCCTCCACTCTCCCTCCACCTCCCCCTCCATCTCTCCCGTATTTCTTCCTCCATCATCCCATCCACGTTTTACATAAAGAGCGTTTTTAAATGTTCATTTTAACATGATTTTTAACCTCAATATATATCGGTCAACTCACCATACTCCTTATATATCATCTCCAACAGCTTAATATTCCTAATACAATCTTAAAATGTAGAGATTCTCACCTTAAAAATTCACGATATTATTACCAAACATATTTTTTGATTGCAATACAAACTGTCTATTCAATTATATATAACTTTTAAAGTCTATGGTAACCCTTTTTTGTATTAATTAGGGAAGTTCCTATATATGCTCTATTTCGATTGCAATTGGAAGATCTAGCTATCTTTCGTATGAGCGACTATTTAGGATGAGTAAATAAGTATCTAATATATTTTCTATTTAAAAAAAAGATTATTTTCTGACGATATAATTTTTATCGATGCAGAACGTTATTTTTCATCTGTTATTCATACTTCTACGATCATAAAAACTCTGGAGCATATTGAATTTGTCGAGGGCTTCACAGAATTTAGAGAATGATATTTAATTAATATCATTTAATCTATTTAACAATAATTTTTTCTATTTGTTTCATATGGTGACATTTCATATGATGTTTAAACATGTCTGATCTTTTAAAACTTGCCAAGGTTCTAAGAAAATTAAACAGTCGGATCATACTAAAAGTAAAAGGCGGAGACATTATTATTATAGCTGGCAAATTAAATGATAGGATAGAAGAAAAGCATATAGAAAAAGACAATAAAGTTTGTAGCCAATAAAAGTCAGAGAATAATGATCCAAAGATCCAACGAGTGAAGGCGAAAAATTGTTAATGTAGTACTGAAACTTAGAAATTGTAATAAATACTGTGTGATCAAGGGTAAATTGGGATAGGTGTATAACTTATGTAGAAGGAGTTGAGAAATCAGTACTAATTTTTTATTTAAGGTGCAGGCGGAAGTAAATAATAGTGTTGGAACTCAAAAATCTGTAGGTAGCAGAGAGTCTGATTATCGATTAATGACCTTTAAAATCGCTGGCAGTATGATATAAGAAGGAAAATAAGACACAACTGCAGAAAATTATAAAAAACAAATTTAGAAAGAATGTAATAAGTGTAAATGTTAGAAAGGCTGGATGAGTTAGGAAAGAAATTTTGGGTAGAATAAACATCATTAAAAAATTTGACGAGTCATGGACATTTCTCCCAACGGACAAATCTCCCGCCAATCAGAGACCAGTATTTTTAATATCTCCCACCAATAGGAGCACACTTTGTGATCCTGAGTTTTTACCACAAAGGCGGGAGTTACGAATGTCGTCGGCAAGGTAGATCAGATTGTAATACGAAAACCATCCGGTAGATGTCAGAGCTACTTGAAAAATGGGATCAGGTTTGAGTATAAAGTACATAAAAGATTCTAGTGGCTGAAAGCATTGAAGGTTCAGAATTGAATTTATACTTTTAACTTGCTTTTCAAATATTTTTGGAATACTTTAAAAAGTAACATGCGATGCGATAATTTAACTGCACCTCTATATACACATGCTGACATACATATGAATATGTATATGAAATAAGTACATCCAAATCTACATATATGCATTTTGATATTTGTATTTGCGTAAAGATGAACTGTAAAACCCATTTATAGTTAGTGCGAATTTTAATCAAAAAATTTTATTCTAAGCCGTTATCAAATCTTGAGTGTACCCGGGTACCCGGGAACTAATTAGTAGCACAGCCTGTAGTGCGTAGCAGCGGGGGGTGAAGCGCGAGGGGAAAAGAGTTCATCGAAGTGATTTTAAATGATTAATCCTTTCTTTTCCCCTTCTTTTGCTGTATCTTGATATGGTTCATAACGTGTCGTTGTTGTATTTTAAAAAGACCAAAATATAGACACACTTGTTATAGACACACTAATTAAATTCGTACGTATCTCACCACCCACAAGTACCAGTAAGTAATTATATCTCGTGTATGCGATTAAACCTGTTGTGGTGTACAGTCAGTGTACACCCATAGCTCGCGTCAGCTGCTGCAAGTTGTACGGATGTTTTTCTCACTTCAGACCTATCAGTTTTGATCTCTGCGTTATTTTTCTTTTGACGTTAACTCTTTTCTGGTACATACGGCCAAACAACAGTAAGTGCGGATATTATTACGTGTTTTCTTGTTGACGCGAGTGATTTTGTATTAGCAAATAAGTGCTCGTCTAGTGTGAAAATTCTCGTGTGTATGCAACTGTTTCCGTGTGCTTCGAGAAAAATTGTGATTGGCGAAAAAGTGAATAGCATGAAGGAGGCGGACGGCGAGGAGATGAGTGAAAAGATGACAGGCGGCTTCGAAGTGGTGAAGAGCAATGACGTGAACGGGGTCAAGGAGGATGGCTTGGGGAATGAGGACGGCGAGGAGTTGATGAATGTAGAGGTTACAGACGGTATGGAGGTGACGAACAGCAAGAAATGTGACTGGAAAAAGGTTAGAGACATGAAGGAGGCGGACGGCGAGGAGATGAGTGAAAAGATGACGGGTGGCTTGGAAGTGGTGAAAAGCAATGACGTGGACGGGGGCAAGGCGGATGGCTTGGGGAAGGCGGACGGCGAGGTGGTGCATGAGAAGGCAAAATACAGCGTGGAAGTTAACAGCGAGGACGTGAACGGGGTCAAGGTGGATGGCTTGGGGAATGCGGACGGCGAGGAGTTGATGAATGTAGAGGTTACAGACGGCATGGAGTTGACGAACAGCAAGGAATTTGACGGAAAACAGGTTAGAGACATGAAGGAGGAGGACCGCGAAGAGATGAGTAGAAAGATGACAGGTGGCTTGGAAGTGGTGAAGAGCAATGGCGTGGACGGGAGCAAGGCGGATGGCTTGGAGAAGGCGGATGGCAAGGCGGTGAATGAGACGGTGACCGCGGACGGTGAAAACGACGGAATTCGTGGTTTTCACCACGATGGCTTCAATTATGGAGTTAAGAACAAAGAAAGAACAAGGTATGATATCACAGGAATTCATTACATAGATAGTGATACATATTATTTTTGAAATTTTTTCTCGTAATGCAAAAATTCTTTTGAAATGCAAAAATTTGATTCCGCGATTGTACTCCATAATTAATTTAGTGTGGACCTCGAGGGCTACAGATATTTTTCCAACAACACTACAAAAAATACAATGGTACACTTACTACGTCATTTGTATTTGCTATTTTTTTAAATTTTATTTACATTGCTACACATTATGAAAATACTAATTTCTATTGTTTTGTACAAATCGATTTGATTTTACTACGCTCAGCATTGAAGATATTATTACCTATGCTGGACGTAATAATTGTACTACAGCAGTAATATTTTTTTACAGTCATGAAAGTAAATTAATGATCATGTACAATGTAAATGTACGATGCCCTTAGTAAAGTCTGAGAAAGTATCATTTTCTTGAAAACGTTATTTTTCGAGTTAGCTCCGGCAACGAGGCTCTTTTTACCTCAAAAAATTATATTTTCTGTAAGACGCATTTCTATTTCAGAAAAAAAAGGATTTTTTATCACTTTTTCCGGAATATCTCCGCTGCAGTGCATTTTCCAATGTACATACCTGATGGATTTTTTTTATCCTTTACATGTATACCTGATGGATTTTTTTTTTCCTTTACATACAATTGCGCTTGTTGAAGATCGCTACGTACTTTTATTTATTACTAAATTACGCTCGAAGTTGAACAACTCATTTTTTTTTATTTTGTATCTTGGGGAAAACAATTGCTAGAGACATGACAATGTGAGAAAGTATTGCTCTCTATACAATATGTATTAGTGTTACAAATTTCAGCAATATCGATTTTCCACTTTATAAATAATGAACGAAGTTTTTTCTCCTTAATTACAAAATTCACCAAAATTAAAGACAAAGATTTAAAAAGAAAGGTTAATCCACGACCGTCAGAGGCTGAGATGGCTTTTCTTAAAAACAATGTGTAAGCTGCCTGTACTCAACCGATTTAGCTCGAATTTACAGGATATACAGTGAAATATTTACATTTTAAATAAAAAAATTGTACATAATAGAAGGCGGCCATTAACCATGTTGAAATAATTGTTAAAATAAGCGAAGTTTCGGTTAAAAGAGCGCAGTGCGCTCGGAGACCCGTTGCAGTAGAGGGGGGGGGGGGGGGGGGGCGCCGCC
>JAPYYV010019204.1:0-22453 GCA_030522625.1 Copidosoma aretas
GGGGGGGGGTTTTTTTTTTTTTTTTTTTTTTCCGTCATCGTTCCGAGGTGAAAAAATAGAAAGATCGAGAAAAAGCAGTTTCTTTCGTCTCTTCCTTTGTCTTCGTTTGCTTCGCCAAGAGGAGAGACGGATCGGGGATACTTATGGATGGAATCACTCGGGGGGGGGGAGCTGGATTTACTTGCGAATGTGGCAGATTTTTCGGGGGGATCAAGCCCGGATTTGCTTCGTTTGATCGTATTTTTCTTACTTCGACGCCGATTTTATCTCGCTTGCGGCTTCGTCCTTTGATTTTCACGCGGTGGACGAACCTTTGGATGCGTTGAAGGGGCGGTGGAAAATATTGATAGGATAGAAATTCGTTCATTTTTTTTAATAATTTTTAAAACCTACTCTCGTGGATCATAGATGGCACATTATACTTAATCAAAATGTTGACTATATAACCATTGTACCTAACCATTCGTAATGTACGATGAACGTTAATTTGCAATCAAAAGCAAATATATACATCCTTCTTACATAATACCTGTCCTTTGTTCCGATCTCTTATTCTTTAAGAAAAATAAGAATATCAGATTTTACAAATTATAGTAGAAACAAAACTATCCTCAATAGTGCGAGAAATATTTACGATTAGTCTGTGCGTTCGCGTTGATTCTAAAGTGTTTTCGATCGCAAGAAATTGTCATCCATATTAAATGCAGCTTTCGACTTATTTCCTTAGATTCAGTTTGCAAATATATATATATACACCAAACCCAAAGTATACTAGCTAAATTAAATTATTAAAAATATTTTAATCCATCACTTATCCTATGGATGATAATCAATGAGTAACGCATAATCGGAACTTTGTGCACATATCATTTACGTAATTAAAGGTGCAAAACATAAAATTATAGAACAAAAGTCAAGTGTAGATGGATAAAAATGTTAAAAATACCATATGTAAAAAAGGCCACATTGGAAGGATATCGGTGCGAGCGTGCCTTAAGATGACTTGTGTAGATAAAAAAAGGATTAGGGTGCTGGGGCCAAAGAATTTGCAGCCAAGTTCAAACGAAGATCACGCCAACTGAGCTGATTGATACAAAAGAATAAAATCAATGATATAATAACTAGAAACGAGATAAATCAATATTCGGTAAATAGAGTGAATATTTCTTTTGAACTCTGCCACATTCGCAAGATGACAGAAACTGGATTCCTCGTATTATTGATTGTACGATTCACTGTGCAGTTGTACGAAAAATCAGACATATATTTCATAGAGTGGAATAAATGTTGGTATTGAAAATTTTAGTGAGCGATACTACGATTCCTGTGAAGTATTGTAAGTAGAGTGATTTTTTTGCTGTGACAAGCGAAGCTTTTATAAACTGTTTGTTTGAAAATTACAGGAAATGATTTTGTGATACTATTGTTTAGATGTTGTTAATTAAACAAATACATTTTCAACAGCATGAATATAGAGATTTTTTTAGTACGTTAAGAAACGATTGTGATAGATTAATTTTATTGAAGCTTTGTCTGTATGAAAACTAAAAAGTCAAACGAACACTACCAAAACCTAACTAGTCATAAAGTTAATATTGATTATTTATAAATAATTGTTGAAGTCAGAATACAAAGAAAAACACTTATCCTAGCATAGTTCATGTCCATTAAAAACATTTTATAATGAAACGAGTAATACTTTACCCCACAACTATCGATAGACTTGATTTGATTTAAGAAACAGGTTATTAAATTCTCTAAAGTGAACTGACATATCGATTTATTAATATATAATAAACATGTATAAAGTTAGCATGAAAAAAAAAGAGTCAAATCGTCATAGAACAAATTTTAACTATAAAAAAGAAAAACGTAATCTTTTTATAAATGATAAGGAAGATTAATAGACGGTAAGGATTCTTTTTAAGAAGGATAAAAAACCACTACATAACTATGTCCTCAAAAAGGTCATTAATTTGATGCACTATATTTAACATAAAAGGTACGATGTAACATTTGCTCCGCACTTTATAGGAAGAATTCGACAAAGCATATACATATTTTTGATCTGAACTATTTTAACTAAATAAATAAAAGCCGGTCTTTTTCGAACGAATGAACGATGAAGTGATAACAACTAAAGGTATTGAGTCGTAATTAGTGTTCTGTAGTATATGACTACAAAACTGTAATCTACTATTAGAAAAAAAAAAAAATGAATTATACGAAAAAATTTAGATGACAAACGTTGAACCACAAGATAAATTATTTATGAGTTTTTACCTTAATAATTTTTGTACTAGAGTTAATAATGTGTTATTCGTAATTGTAAAATTATGTTGTATACATGTAACAATTGTTTTCTGATGTATCATGGATACTAGTATGTGAGAAATATTAATTTCAAAAATCAGTATAAAGAATTGATATAAATAGATCGTAGTGAAAGAGAATTTTGTTTTTAATATTTGAACGTTATGATGAAGGGACTCTTTTTGTTGAAATTTGTTAATTGTGACAATGGTTGCATTACTATATTTTAATATTACATTTATAAACTTTCATAGGAATTGTAAATTAGAGTTTGAATAACTACTGTTTCAGTTTGCTTTTACAACTTATATTTTTGTAGCTTGTATATATGATGTAAATGAATGCTTTACTCTCTAAATTTTTGTGAAACATATAGAAATAACATTGTAAATACTAGAATTTCGAAAACTACTATATATAGTCATACCGAAAACTCGTTAATAGACTGTACGTTAAATAAAAAAAAATTGTAATAAATTTAAGATGACAGTGTCATCGTGCTATACATAGCATTATAACAAAAAATTCTTGTAAAATTTTGTTACATAAATACTAAAGGATAAAAAATATCCATTACATGAATTTAGTATCGGGTTACTGATTACACGTATTTGTATTGATCTTTCTTTTGTGTAGTCAATGAAATTCTAAAATTCTAATCTCTCCGTCTAGTTTGCCAATAAACATTTCGGACATTACCTTACTTAAGTACGTGTATTGACAAACCGAATGAACAAATCAGAGTTCCACTGGCTATGTACACAAAAACGTCTTACTGTTTGAATTTCTTCAGAAATATATCTTCTAACATTATCGTAGCATATAAAAATAAAAGAACACGGGGCTGATTTTGCTGTTCAATAAAATTACAATTATTATATTTTTTATGGACTTCATTACGTCATGACCCATCAATATTTTCGGTGTGTAAATATTCAAATTAATAATACTTAAATCTTAGTAAAATATAAGTATTAAACCATTTGTGAAAACTACTTCAATTCAAACAAAGAAGTGCATTGAAAAGTTGTTAAAAGGTGAATAAATACCAATATAGTGCAGCAAAGTGAGATTTGCGTTCTTTCACTTTTTATTTATGAGTTAAAATATGATTATTAAAAGTCTAAATTATTTATTTACTGTACATACGTATGAGGCATAATTAATTTACAAACCATACGAATACTGCACAAATACGTATTTCCGAGACTTGTCTGATTTGAGTTGCAAAAAGCATGTCTGGAAAATGGTTACAGTATTGTGAAATATCGTCTCTCCAACAAATATATATTATACTATAGGTGCATACAGCAAAACTGATTCAAAATATCTTATTTCGTACGGATGTTGTTGGCAATAAACATACGATCAGAGATTTTTTTTACTTTTGTATTATTACGTGCAAAATATCATGCAACATTGTATGCAGTAAAAATATCATTTAAAATTTGCAACGAAATTGATTTAAAATACTCTTACAACTTCACAAAGAAAAAAATTTACCGAGACATCAAGAAAATTCTGAATACAATATGTCAACCAATTTCTCACTAGCCTTTACGTTCTTTTTCAAAAAATTGATTTGTCATAATTGCCTGCGAGCAGCGTCATAATGACTTTTTCCTACATCGGGCCTTTTTAGAACCCTGGTACACCCTCGGTAGGGAAAATAGCGCCCTCGGGCGCAGGGAGAGATGCACATTTGTGAAGAAAACTGCTATTTCATTTCCTCAAAAGCTCTATTAAAATGAAGAAAAAAACGCAACACAACGATTATTACCGTCTTTGGTCTAATAGCAATTTACCTGGTGCATTTCATCGATATTGTAAAAAGACGTGCTTGCATTTGAATTAAGCTCGCGATAGTCACTAAAATAAAACTAAAAAGGAAAAACATAGATTATAAAAGAATTTCGTAAAAAAAAAAAGCAAACAAACGACACATTTTTTATGAAAAGCATAGAAAAGACGTATCCACTGGTCGTTAAGAAAAATAAATTAACTGTAAAAAGAAAAATCTCAATTAAATGTATAAATCAAATATGTATAAATACGGGAAGAAACTTTTAAATGATACAAACTTCAGAGGTGCAGTAAGGCATTGTGATGAAGTCACTTTGACGAAAAGATTTCGAAGCTAAGAAAAATCTATACATACTGAGTGTTTTATTATTGGATTAAGATATTACAATGATACCTATGAATATAGATGGTTTTTCATTATTATATTATAGATGTTACTCAATAATATATTTACAAATAACTAAGCAAATCTACATATGTTCATTTTTCATCCCACTACTACCACAATGTAAATAACTATGTACATGTTTGATTGAAAAAAAGTGATATAAATATTGATGGATCACAGAAATTTTATTTATTTATAACAGTTTGTATTATATCACGAAATTTTTTTTCATACAATCATTTACAGAAGTCGTAAAGCCACGGAATTTCAAATAAATACTTTAGAGTGTTATAGTAACAAACTACGATTATTATTACAATATGCAGAAGTAAAATTAAATTTTCTCAACTCTGCAGGTACGATAAGTACCAAGAGATTCATTACATAATTTTACTAGGATATCTTTTAAAAAAAAATTCATATTATTATACAATTTTACACAACATTATCCTAATTATATTTTTTTTTTTTTTTGTGGTTAGCACTTTTAGAAATCGTCAAGTATAAATCTATATCTCTGTAAATATCCAGTTTTTTTATGGCAGTCCATTGTTCAAGGACATACGAATCTCTCATACATTCCGAAACATCGGTTACTCACCAAGTCCCGAATAGATTCTAATCCAACCAAATTTTCGAAAATATAATAATTTCGAGGAAAAACAGAACCAACATCGAAAGCAATGCATGCATCGAGAAACCCTCGTACACCTTCGATGAATAAAAAAAAAAAAAAAAAAAAAAAAAAAAAAAAAAAAAAAAAACGAGAATACCATTAACATCCAATTTTGCCATTCTCCACGGTCGCCGGAAAAATGAAGGGGCTATCATTGAGCGCGACGATCGGCGTGGCCGGCGTGAGGTACGTGGAACTGCGATGCGTCGACATGACCAGCTCTTTGGTATTTTTCTCGGGCTTCGCGAGCACAATGTAGATCTTGGGAAAGAACAGACAGGCCAGCTGCACGAAAGCCCCGAGCGACAGGGACAGGGCGAGCATGACCGCGCGGATGGCGTTGCTCGCGGACGACAGGTACAGGGGCACGAAGGCTATCCAGAGGAGCATCGTCGTGTAGTTGGTGAAGGCGATGTGGCGCGCCTCGTTGAAGCCCTCGGGACACTTGCGCGTCTTAACCGCGTACAGGGTGCACAGAACTGCAAGAGCGGGTGGTGAGTGTTTTTTTTTGTTTTGTTTTGTTTTTTCTTCTATTTTTACCGACGCAAAAGGGCGCGGCGGGGAAGAAGAAGGAAATAATCAAGAGCGCTCACAAGTCAAAAATATCGGGTAGATCAGTCCGATCATGTAGGAACCGTCGTCGAAGCCCTGGCAGATTTTCAGATTCCTGTCCCGCGAGGGGTAAGTGTTGACGGCCGACGGTGGCGCCTTCATCAGCCAGATCGCGTTTATCGCAAGCTCCGGTGACGTCACTAGGAACGTTATCAGCAGCTGGGACCTCGGACTCGTGAACCTGCGGTGGATGCGTTACCCTTGCTCGTTAAGGTTTTCGTTTTGCGATAAAATCCCTTTTTTATTTTACTCGATTGCTCCAACGAGCCTATGTGCATGCATTGGCTCTGTGAAAAATACTTTTTGATTCCTGATGATTTGGAAGATAGTAATCAATTTTCGATCGAGCGGCACCAACGAATCACCATTCCGACCAGATGCTGCGCGACTCCACGGCCAAAAGAGTGCTATCAACTCCTCCGACCCACTTCTCTCCTCTACTGCGAACAACTGAAAAAAAAAAAAAAAAAAAACCCACCCCCGCCGGCGCGCGCAGCCGGGGCCGGGGCGGGGTCTTGGTCACCAGGGCCGCGTAGCAGAGGGCGCAGCACAATCCGATCCCGAACCTCGTGACCGCGCACGTTTCCGTGTTGGGCCGCGCGATTATGGCGAAGGTCATGAGGAAGGAGGAAAAAGTCCCCAACAGCAGGACGCACGACATTTCCCGGCTCGAGGCCTTGATGATCGGCGTGGCCCGGTACACCCAGAACACGCTCAGCACGAAACTCGTTAGCAGAACGCCTGTGGAAATTACGCGCGGGATCAGTCGGAGCTGAATTCGCGATTGGAAATCGGCGGTCGGGGGGGGGGGAGCAGGAAGTTGGCGCGGGTGCGGTTTCTGGCGGATGGAATTTGTTCGACGCGAGGGTTCTGTGCCGGTGTGCTCTGGAAGATTAACGGGATCCGTCGGCGCTTCCTCGATCGCTTGATCAACTTTTGATCGCACTTCGGCGTTCGAATGGTAGAACGAGTGCTTTGGCATTCGCGTCGCAACAACACGTTTTGCAATTATTGTGTTTTCCGCGGGGAGGGAGACACGAGACGAGTTTAATCTCCCATCAGTGGTGGAGACGACGGAGCGCATTAGAATTCGAGCGAAAGTTGGAGTAGAAACAGCGGAGTACGGCCGGACGCGGCTACTCCGGCCCGAGGAGGGGAGGGGGACAAACTTGGCCCCTAAATTTTAACTTTTCCATAAGGGTATATAACGGGGGCGATGGTCCGCGGGAAAGTTTCCCGAAACGCTGCCATCACCGCGGAGTGTCGCCCGTATTAAATGTACATTATACGCCAATATTTTTATTAAAATGCAGCGCGAGTATTGTTTCTCCCCTTCGACCGTTAGCCACTCGGGATTTCTTTTTTTCTTTCTCTCCAATGGAACTTTGAACATTTTTGCTGTTTCGAAATAAGTGCCCGTATAATTATAAAAAAAAATCACGAGTTGAACGAGATGAAAGCGGGAAAAATGAATAATTCAAAACGGTTGGTGCTCGTTGCTCTCTCGCTCTCCCGTTCCCATTCGTGTTCGTACTAATTAGCTGTGCGGACGAGGAACGCACGCGATCGTATCTCGCAGCTGCATCGTACTCCAAAGACTAAAAAGACTTGACAGATCAAAGACTTGTACTTTACAGGTGCTTACTAATTGAGGTACTTAAGGATCTTATGCATGCGATTTTATAAGAAAAAAACAAAATTAATTAGCTTGACTAGAAAAATAGTTGAATGGTTATTGGTGAAAATTAGTGAAAAAACACCTTCCGATTCGTATGCAATAAATAACAAACGATGGAAAAATATAGCACGTCGATCGAATCATTGATCGTGTCTCATTTAAAGTAAACAGACTACAATATTTCATCGCAAACACAATGTTTCCCATAAAATTTACTGTTTACGTTGATACTCTTTGCAAAAATTTTTATTCCGTGTGAACAGAAAAAATATTTTGTTTTCAAATTTAATCAATCGATGATCGTCAAAACCACCTTCCCGACCCCCTCCGGTGACTTTACCAAACAAACTCTCACTTTTCCCCCCAAACAAAATAACGAGCATCGAACACCGCTCCGACTCACCAACAGCAGCGACGACGACGGCCGACAGCGCCCAGGGGCTCGAGTAGTCGACAAACTCCTCGGGTATGGGCGCGCAGCGTAGCCCGTCCCTCGTCGGCCGAGTGCCCAAGGCGCAATCCTCGCACGTGTGGTCGTCGAGCCTGTGCTGGTAGATACCGCAGTTGCGGCAGTGCCAGCAGCACGTGTCCATTTTTTCGCGCACCATCACCTGCGCGGGTCGACACGGCTCCGGGCACCTCGAGCTCGGAAAGGCCCTCGCCTCCGGGCCGCGGTACTTTATCCCGTCCCTGTCCAGGATGAGCTTCGACGCGCCGTTCTCCTTTTCTGCGGAACGTTGTTGGTGGTGCGATGGGGAAATGAGCTCTCTCTCCCGCCCCCTTGCGTTCGTGCGGGGGACAATAAAGGGTGGGATTCAAAGGGGCTGGCGCGCTGCGGTAATCTTGAAATTCGTTGATTATACCGGACAGTTGGAAGATGTTTCAGGAAGAGTAAGTTTTAAAATGATACGCTAAATCCTCAAAAACTCATCTAGAGTGATCTGACATTGGAACAAATTTTAAATATTCCGCTATCGAAATGACGGAATGATGCGGCGATTGATGCGAAAGAAATGTGAAAATAGTTCATCAGAATCCGCTAACCTTTCGTCAGCAGTGCCAAAATCGACTGGCGCGCATTTTCGTCACAACCACCCCCAGTAATGGAAATTCCATCCCTGAGAACCCCGTTACAGCAAACGAAAATCCCGCAACGGCAATCAACGAAACGAGAGAACGAGAAAATCGACGATGTAAAATTAATCAAAGTTCAATTTGACCCGCCGCTCGTCCGTATACACCAGCAGCAGTGCGCCGAACGGGAAAAAAACCTCCAGCACGGCGACCGCAATATTTTCCCGTCCGATATCGGATCGCGCGTCATCGATCAAAAAGCCCCGTAATTCCATCGATACGCCCTCGGGTATGCGATGTATAATGCATCAACCCGCCGATGGTTACAGCGCCCCGCTGACCGGCCCTCCTCGTCCTCCTCCTCCTTATCTCGGAACAAATATATTTCCCGGCCCCGCGACGCGGGCTGGTATATCCTCGATCACCGGGATTTACGAGCGCGCCGGCCGTTACTCGCGAAACACACACGCCGAGCGCCCCGGCTCGTATCGTTTGTTTCGATAAAAATCGAGCGCGCGCCGGCCGAGCCGCTGCGTATCCCATAAATAGCAGCAGCCGACTTTTATGAAAGAGACGGTGACGAACAGCGAGCGATCCGGGTGAAAATTGAAATTTCGGGGAGGGGGTTTGATGGATCAAAGAGCGAGGTACGGGTGAACTCACGCGTGTAATTTCCCACGACGTGCCAGTGGTAGGAGCCGTCGTCGTCGCTCCTCTGGTAGTTGAGTACGGTGTACCTCGGCGGGCCGTCCATGCCGTTTACGAATCTGAAGGTATTGTTAGCCTCGTCTGCGGACAGTGGGGGTTTTTTTTGGTAAATTTCCGCGGGGATCACCGTCGGTCGGTCCACCACGTTCGAAGGGTCATGCAACACTTGTTCCTTTTTTGCTCGGGAAGCGAAAGTTTTTTTCATTAAAAAAGCGCTGCTTATCAAGACTCTTTTTTACTGCTGTTCCGAGCAGTTTTTATCCCCGCTACGATTATAAGTTTGCGTCTTTGTTGAGGAGATTTTGCAATGGACTAAGAGTCGGACGTTGTATTATTACAGATCTTAATAGTGCGGGCTATTGATGTTTTTCAATTGCAATTTGCTCCAAAAGTTACATTTTTATTTCGATCCCTTTATTTCTTGATCAGCAAAAATTTTCTTTTTCATTCTTTCAAGCCAAAAGATTTTTATTGTTATAGATTTAGTGGCAGCTAGTAGAGTGTCACCGGTTTTTTGTTTTGAAGAGATACGATTATTTTAGCGGGTTTTAAGAGTACGACCGAAACCCGTAATTTTTTTCGACGTTTTGTATACATTGAAAGCAAAACCGAACGCTATTAGTATGAAATTCATACCAGATATTTTTGAGATCAAGGACTTTTTTTTCAATCATTTTCATCATCAAGCTTTCCGAGATGATTGATGGAGAGTAGTCTACAGAGACGACATTCGAATTCCCCTGTGCACAACACGATTCGACATTCAATCGTTCGCCCATCGACAATTGTCTTATGTGTCTCGTACAATTGATAAACAACAATAACAGATTCAACCGCCAAAATCCACCGACACGCACCTTTGAAGGACACATTGGCCAGGTACCCGATGAGCTCGCTGCCGTCGATGTGCCGCATGGCCCGACACAGTCCCCTCCGACCCCTGCCGCACCTGTCGACGTGCATGTCGTGCAGCGCATGGGCCACCGAGTACACGGCGTCCCTCACGAAGTGGGCGAACTTGTTCTGCCTGAAGCCCGTCTCCGGGCCTATCCTCGGCGCCGCCTCGCCCGAGCAGCCAGCCCTGTCCTCCGGCTTATCGGAAACAACGAGCCAACACGGTATATATATATATCGCAACTCTCCATCGATGAATATCCGGTGAAGAAGAATTTTGTGCAAAAGTCCCTCTCGCACGATGCGACGAGTAATACATTCACTCGCACCGGGGAGATACGTGATTTGTCTTCCGCGCGTTTTGCAAAATACAGCCTGGACCAAATTAAATATCCCAGCACGGAGGAAATAATCCATCGATTTGCTCGTCCAAAACCGATCTCTATTCGAGATTTTATTCTTCCATCCGTAGGCTGTACCTCGCAAAACGCGGAAGACCGTTTTCTCTCCCAGAAACCCACAAAACACTGAGAATATAATTGGATAACGCGCCGAAGGGAAAACGTTAACGCATGCCCAGTGCCAGCACATCTTGTATAGTTATCAGTTGTCGAAATGACGTCGTGGCGATGGACGTAGGTTATCACATACAATGTCTCTCAGATATCAGTCATGAGAGTGTTTTGTGGGAAAGTTATACATCTCGTATACAGACGCACACATCACGTGCAAGCAGTATCAGTTGTACATTACAAGTATAACCCAGACCGACCTCGTCGGCGTCGCACTTGTGGTACTCGTGCCAGAACTCGCGGAACCACGGGTTGACGGCCTCGTGGCCGAGACTGAGGTTCCCGATGTACTCGTCGAAGCCGTAGACCGGACAGCCGAGGGGCTGGACCGCCAGGGCGCCCTCGAGCACCACCTGCTCGTTGTCATCGCCGGACGACGACGGGTATGAGTAGTGGTCCCTGCCTCGTCGGCCGCCGTTGTGCAGCGGGTCCAGAAAGTCCCGGCGGTTGTTCGTCGACCAGGCGTCGCTGCCGATCCAGACGAAGTACGAGCTCAGTCCCAGCCGGCGCGCCGCGTCCATCACGTGGAGGCTCGAGAGCTTTTCGGCGAACAGCACGACGACTGCGCGGGGGGAGGATCGTGCGTGGCGTTAGAATTTTTGTTTTTTCACTTCGCAAGCGTTGTTGATCGGCTCGGTGGCGGAGCTAGGTGTAACTTTGGGATTCGGGAAATATACGATGACGACGTCACGGGGCGAGCATCGTGTTCCCGGAGTGTGTATACCCTATCATCGGAGTAATCGTTACCGGTGCGCTCGATAGTTCGAATGCTCGGCAGCGTTACCGTGCTATCGCGATGTAAAATATTGGGGAGACCCGATGGCGTCGATTTACGCGCGAAACTCTTGAGCACGAATACTGAATCGCGAAAGAGCACGTTGGTACAAAAACATTTACGACACGAGGAATACAATGCGGTATTCGGGAGGCTCGAGGGCTCAATTTGTCATGGAAGATCCGCGGACGGACCCGCGGTCAGAGCCGAGGTGCGTATACGGTACAGCTGTATGGTTATTGCGCGAGGCCGAACTTAACGATTCGTTCGAAGACTATAATGGGGCCGGGGCGAAAATATACGTATCCTCCGCGCGGGCGGACATCCGCCAACTTTTATCGAGAAATCGGCTCTTCCGGGAGGCTCAGGGGCATGATCGGTAATTGTGGGAGTGTTATTACTTTTGAAACTGTAATCGCTCGGTGTGAGGGTACTTACTTTGCAATCGCAAAAGTGTAAGTACTCTTGCGCAAGTGCGAGCCTGTGACTTTTTGTTCCCTCGTCCTCGCGAAACTTTGCCCCGAGATTTTAATGTTTCAGTCGCAAAGTTTGACCTGTGCCGCAAGTGTCATTCAAGTTTGTGCGGAGGGGCTTTTTTTCTCGTAACTTTCGGGTTTTCTCAAATTAATTCATAGTTTTCAGAAGTTCTTCAGAGCTTGTACGAAATTAGTTTTCCGATGATCTACCCATTTGTCACTCAATTTTTGTACAAGCTGGTACATTTTCTCACTGAAGGGTATACGCAAAATAACGTCACCCTCGCCCACGAGAATGCGTTTGATCGCATCGAGGAAGAAAAAGAAAAATTTCAATCGCAACGTTACAACCTCATGAAGAAGCCAGCCCGATACCAGAATAAATGTTCATCCCACCAGCTGGTCCCACTTGACGCAATATTTGCGCCAAAGTTCAGCCACCGAGTTAGGCACGCGCGGGCTCTCCCGGATCCCGGGGATAGAAGACCCAGACTTGGAAATCGATATCCACCCCGAACGTACGACTTCCGAGCGCACTAATATCCGCAAAGATAATTTATTTAGCCCGTAAGCTCGAGCCAATGAACAAACAAGCTCAGCGCGTCGGCAAACTCATCCCAGCCGAGATTCCCAATCTTGCGATTATCTTGTAATAACCACATCCGTCGCTGAATTTCTCTCGGCTAGCCGCGGATTTTAAAAATCATTCAAAATACAAGCATCGCGTGATTGCAAACTCAGCCTTTCGTCCGCAAACCAGTAGCAGTATAATAATCCAAACAGCACTCCTGTAACAAAGCCACAACCCACAACTCTGCGTCCCTCAATTTCCAGGACGAGCAGCCCTGCCGCGAAAATTTTCAAATTCCCCCCTCCACCAGCCCGCGGCAAAAGTTAAAACGAAAACCCCAAATGAGCCCGGGAAACGGCCCCGAGGGATCCCATGCATATATTGTACGATGGCTTGCGGAACAACCGAGGACCGTTGATACCCGGGATACGATACGCCGTAATACCCGATGCACATATCTACCCGCAGTCGGAGACGCTGGTGTATCTCTCTGTATGCAAAGACGCCCCCCCGAATCCGCGAAATATGGAATTCCTCCTCTGATCCCCGCGGGAGATAAGCGGCTCGAATTTTATGTATCTTCTCCTCTCCCTTGTGCATCGCATACATCATTCATCCGCGAATGTGTGTACAAACGAGGGGCGTCCCCGCAGTTTTCGCTCTCTCTCTTTTTTCTAAATTTATATACGGATCGATACTCCTGCTCCCGACGACTATCGACAAACCGATCGCTCTCCCGGTGTGCGCATCGTTAGCCCGAAATAAACGAACGAGACTCCGGCTCTGCCCTTCATCCAGCCCCCACCCCCACCCCCCCCCCCCCCCGACCCCACCCTGCACAACACTCGGATATAGATATAACGAAATTTGGTAATGATTAATCTCGGTATCATATACAAGTCGGTACACATCATACCTCTGACGCTCGTCTTGATCCTGATGAAGCTGATGACCTTGTCGTAGTCCCCGGGCCCGAAGCGATCCTTGTCGACGCGCAGCGGGGCGGTGAAGCACACCCCGTAACTGCTGGCCAGCGAGAGCAGGGCCTCGTAGCCGTTGACGCCGTACTCGGTGTTCGAGTAGACCAGCGCCACGTACGTCCAGCCGTACTCCCTGGGGAAGCGAAATTTATCGACGAAAAAAATGAACGAACGGGATCGCGGAGTTTACTCGTCGCGGTGCTCGTGACTTTTGGGTAACGGGCGATCGAGCGTGGGGGGATCAAAGTTGTGCCTTTTTTCGGCCCGACGCTCCGAGCGAGTGATCCAATCGGTATACTGCCGGGTATTGTTCTCGTGCCACGGAGCAGCCGAGCTTTCTCTAACGATGACGGATGCGAACGAACGCGAGCGGAAGTATCATCTCGGCTTGATGCATGTACGAATGTACCGCGTACGAACGTTCCGTCGGGCTCAAGTAGGCGATCCATACGCATCCGCCGAAATCCGAGACTCCGGCAGTCGCCCGTGCACGATGAGCGCGGCTGATCTGCCCCGCCGGGGCGTTGATCAGCGGTCTGCGCGGGAAATGAAATCCTGGCCGCGCGGACTCGCGACGAGAAAAGTTTTGAAAACAACCGCGATCGAAGATGAAAAAAGGTAAAATAAAAACGGAAAAGGTGAATAAACGAGCGGACGCGGACGCGTGGGAATTGTCTGATAAAACGAGCGTCAAACGGCTCGTAACTCGGGGAGCGATAAACGCACTCCCCTGCAGCTCCTACTCTAAAAGCCGCGCGAGGAGGGCTCCTCCCCGAACCGGGAAGAATAAAAAGTATACGAGGGCGGGGGGAGCGAGAGGACGAACAAACGCCCCCGGGCATATATGTATACACACACAGTATTTGGCCGCGGCTGTATGTACCTGAGGATCTCGAGCATGGCGTGGGCCTGGTTGACGTCGCTCGGCACCGTCCTGAAGAAATGGGGGTAGCGGTCCCTGCTGCTCAGCGAGGGCGTCGTCGACATGTACGAGATCTGCGGCACCGCGAACATCCGCAGGAGCGCGGCCACCTGGCGATTTTTCGGATCGTTTCGTTTATTTCTTCCCTTTTCCGGGAGAGCTTTGGCAAATACTAGGTAGCAGTGTCTGTATACGCATGGAGTGTGTGCGGAGCTGCCGGGGGGGGGGGGGGGGGGGGGGGCGGGGGCCCGCGGGGGTAAGGGAGCCGTCCTCTTCCTCTCACGGCGCGCTGTAAAATTCCAGGCGGTGCTGCTGCGGGCGGGCTCGGGAAATCGAGTTTTCGCGATGAACGGCTCCTTCTCCTCCTCCTCCTCCTCTGTTTTCGCGTAATGAGCTTTTTTTTTCTTTTTTTTTCCCCCGTCTTGGCCGTGAGCGCGGGGTCTCCGCGGCTCTGATGAGATTTTCCCCGGGGCGAGGAAAAGTAGTTACTCCAAAGGAATGCTGGTAATGATTATAATATTGAATGTAACGATAGCGACGAACACCGGTGTACAACTGTTGTTTCGAAAGGCCGAAAAATGAGGAAATTATAGCAGTAAGTTGAAAGGTCATCGCGTTAACAAAAATCCCTTTTGGGAGACAGGAGAGGCGCCAAAAAAAGGCGGATCTAAAGATAAATTGAGGCGTCGATTGGGGAAGGTAAAAAATAAACCTTTCCCAGTAGGTACACGATCGATCAATCGTTGCGTTCTGTATATCCGAGAGCAATCATTAGCACTGCAGCGGCAACAGGGACTGGGGTGAGTGGGAGAAGTGTGCCACAGCTGCTGATCTCGAAAAGTACGTTTGTATAGATCCATATATATATATATATAATTCCTCCCATATACATATATACGTTTGAGGTAGTTAGTTGGTGCCATCCAGTCGTTCTCAACTTGATCGATTCAGCATTTAATGGTTGTCAATTGTTCAACAAAAATTATTGTTCATCGTCATAGTACATTATTCACAAATCCTGAACAACTTTTGGTCCCAGGATTGACGAAAAATATCAGAAAATTTACCAAAATTCAAAACGCTGCAAACAACTTTGTACTACACTAAAAAGCATGGCAAATTGTTTTGAAATGAATTTTTCTTAAAAACCACCCATCGCGTCTCAGTTTTTTGAAAGAATGGCGAGAAGCGAGTTTGTTTCATTCAATAATACGTCTATTTTTTGCAAGCTTGGAGGCAATTTTGAAACTCAACATTTCGATCTCTGTACGCGACAGCTCGCTGAAACGTTGGTGGCGTGTGCATGACGTTTTGTTGAACGGGTTGATTAAATTTGTACAACATCCGCATGAGAAAAGTAATTTTGGGCACCAATTACCTTTAGGTGCAGGATTGGTACGTAGTACATGTGTATATATTATATAGGCGCGCGTGGGGCGTCAATTTGGCAAGTGTCAGCTAAAGTACAGCAGCTGCGCGGAAGGGGAGGAGTATGTAGGTGTAGGTACAACCACTGAATACCGCGGGGCTATCGGAACTGCTGTAGCAGCAGGGCCGAGCGTACGGCGAGACGTCGTTGAGCGATATAACAGCGGGGAGGCTGATTAAGCGCGTCGATGCCGACATGGCGGAGCTTTTCCGAGCTCCTGTTCAACACGCGCGCGTACCTATGAGTGAGGCACGAGATTGGGATCCGCGCGCAGGGGGAGGGAACGATCGTTGAGTTGTATCTTTGGACTTGCCGAGTGAAGATCAGGAGGGAGGGGGAGTCAAAGTCGTTGATCAAAGGAGCGCAGGTCGGACAGTGCCGTCGATCGTGTACACTGCGGATATCTATAAATACTGGCAATTTATTAACTTAACAGGACAATAATGCGAATGATTTTAGTTGGGATGTACAAAATGCATTTAGTTTGGGATCCATGCACCGGCATCCAAGCGACGTAAAATCGACCGTTTCAACATCGCCCTCGAGCCGAGACCCGTTTTATCCCCCGGCCACCGAAGGGCAATCGATCAGCATTCAATTTCCAGCGCACCGAACGAGCGACTCGAGCTCGAGTAAGGGCCGACCCGAGCGATTAATCGACGCAACGAAGCGCCCGAGTGATCCCTCCAGTGGCCGGCTCCCCCCACCCTCGAGCGATCCGGTGCGCAACGACGACGACTACTTGCATCACCCGCGACTACCCGCAAGCTCACCTGGACGGTGACGGAGCTCGACTGGGCCGCCAGCACGGCCACCACTCGGTCGAAATCCCCGCCCCGGTACTTGGGCAGACTGCCGTCCGCGCAGTGGAACTCGGGCTCGTAGTGCTCGTTCGCGTTGGCTATGAAACCTGCGCACAGATTGCAACGGGCTGCGTTTGAATTTATTATGTATTCGTTCTTGTTGTTTCAAAGCTCGGTGCGGTGGCTGGCTGTGACGCTGTGCCTGTGTACGGTCCGTGAGAATGTTCGAGCTGTGGGAAGGTAGTTAGCCAACTCTCGGGTCCTGCTCCTCGATTGGTCCGTTATTTGTTCGGCGGTGCCGCGGCAGCTGTCCGAAAGTTGGTGCAGGGTTGGTCGGAGGGAAGATCGGGAATTTCGTCGGGCGAGCGCGAGAACTTGGTGTCGGAGTTTTCGTTTTTTGTTTTGTTTCTCGTGGTTTTTATAAGGGGTGTTGCTGGTCATAAGTGCGTTGAATCGAAAAGCACATATGATGTTTCGGAACATTGGAATACATTGATTACATATACATTTTCACGTGGCCACTTTCAACAATACAAACGCGTACGTGCAACGTTGGGATGATCGCTGTGAAATAGCCTTACGCTGTAATCTTGGAAAAAAAAGCAGTCCTCGTCTTCCCTCCGATACGAATCGCTCGTCCTCGCTCGCACCTCTGCTTCAACGCTGGAACCTAGAAACGCTACGCGAGCCCAAGAGGGATGTCTGCTACACCGCGGCCTCGCTACAGACCTATTGATTCGGCACCGCGGGACCTTCGTGTTTTTGGACAGCTTGTAAAAATTGTCAGGAAGAGAGACATATTATAATTGAATAACGCGATCGCTGCAGCTGTGCAAGGGTGTGCATTAGCGACAGACAGAAATCGTTCGCCTCTGTCACCTCACCGGAATAAAACAACCCCGCGTGTATACAATTATGGCATGCAAAACGACTGACCTTTGACGAAATTGAGGGTCTGTTCGAGGGCGTGATTCGGATTGTCGCACGAATCGTACGCCAGCACGCCCAGCCGTATCCCGGGCAGGATATTGGGATCTGCATTTATTTGGCCCACCGTGTAGAGCATCGCTTCCAGCGGCTGGACCCCGTCCTCCATCTGCGGTCGTACGTACGTGAATGCGCGCCAATATGTATGTACATATATATCATATACGCACGAACGTACAAAATATTCATGAAAAAAATCTCAACGCTCTCTCGCTACAATGGAGATTCATCTTCCCCCCCTCGTTCTCCGCGTTACATTGCCACAATGCCACCTGCTCTCCCATTTTCTCTCGGTTGGCTTTTATTCTCTCGCCCCGACTTTTATGCAGATTTTTCATTTACCGCGATCCCTTTTCTTCTCTTTAGCTCTCTCTCTCTCTTTTTTGCAAATGACCGCAACAAACGCGAACAATGCGCCTCGATATTTTTCGTGATTCAGAGCCGCGGAACAATTTTCGTCCGTTGAGTTTGAAAATATGGCGTCGCGAGATCATCGCCGAATATTAATCGCTTCCACTCGATCAGCATCGGACGGATCGATGCAGAGGTTCGGTACCTGTATTTTGCCGCAGTGCTCCGAGCCCGAGCCCTTTCGGTGGATCGGGAAGAGACCGCCCAGAATGATGTCCCCCGTGACGTTGACGAAGACGCTGACTTCCGCGACGCTGCACGGGGCGACGAGCAGTAGCGAGCCCAGGGCCAGCATCGTTTCCCTTCGTGAGAGGCAGATCGGGTGCTTTTTCAGTTTAAGGGACCGCAGTGTACCCGTAGGGTTTCCAACAAAATTCTCGTACTCTGATTCTTACGACGTGTTAAAGTTTTGACTAAATTCCAAACCCACGTGATTTTTCAGAAATCATACGCCGCTGAATTTCGATCGGAAAAATTATTTTACCAATTTTTATCAACAGCTTGAATTTTCGTGAAAAAAAATTTTCAAAATATTTTCGTAAACCTGCACTATAATTATACGCATGTGGAAAAAGAAGCAAATAAAAAGGGCTAAAATACGATAAGCAAACCTGTCAAATTTTCCGCGAAGCGTTCAATACGACTATCGCACCCGTATTTGCGGTGGGAAAGTAAAACGTCACAGAAGCGCGTGATATCTGATAAAGTGATGATTATTTTTTGTGAAACTAATCTTTTTTGGTACCGAGAAAAGAATTCCCGATTGGTTTTTTTAATTCGGAAAAATGAGCGATTTGGTTTTTTGCACTCGACTTGTTGAAATATTTTTCGAAACACTCTCAAATTCCTTGAAAAGCCAAACCCGATGAAAAATACACACACTGAAATTTTTATAAGTGAAGTGAAGCTGACGTAAATTCAATCCTCGTTCGCAAAACGTCCACAAAAGATAAACATGTTGTATTGTGAAAATTCGTTCGAATAAATAGCACTACTTGGTGCGCCAAAAAAAAAGCGAAAAATTGTTTTTTCAGCGAAATAAATAAACATAGCTCTTGTGCAGATACATGTATGAATGCGTGCATTATTTTAATTAAGGCAAAGTTCTCGCCCGTGCGTTAGCGCTCGCTTTTGAAAATTAAAACGTTTTCATCCTTTTCATTCGTAAAAGTGTTTAGTCCCCTGTGATCTTTTAATTAATGCTCATGACTATCCCTTCGACGACACGCGTCGGGGAATAACTTTAACTTGTTGGAGATTCAATTAGTGACTAAATAAATATAGCAACGTCAGTATGATGACAAAGAACAGAATCGACTTGATAAAGTTTCAAAGGGCAAGAATAAATACACCTCGACTCACCTAAGATTCATCCTCGAAAACAAAGTTGATACAATGCGCACGACGGACAAATCAAATACACCGCCTCCCGAAAAAACCATCCCGACTCGATTCGATTCAGCTACTCGATGACCGGCACCAATGGCCCTCCCTCTGCCCCGCATTCGGCATCGATGCAAGTCCACGAGATCCACCCCCCTTTTCCAAAAAAACTCCAAAATCATTATCCGTCCCTGCCATCGAACAAGCACAGCCCGCACCACCGAGCGCGTGCAGCCGATGACCAACCGCCGGAGCGTCGCGCTTCACCACCGACGCACCGGGCCGGCGACTCGGCGCAGACTGACACCCCGCGTTTCGCGTCCTGCAGCGTCAAGTGTACAGACACACCGACCCTCCCTCCTCTACAACCCCTGCGCGGCAGCCAGTCTCTCCGCCGCAAAAAATGAGCTAATCCCTACCCTTGTACACGACGCCTCCGTGCGGGCTGCTCCTTTTTTTCACCCCTCTCCGTCTCTCTCTCTCTCTCGCCAAGAGCCTACTCTTTTACTCTCCCCTCGCTCGTGTATACTCGGGCATTTTTTTCCACCCGGCCGGGAGCGACGCGCGCTCGATATGTCCGTTATTACAAATAACGGCCCTCTCCGAGATGAGGGGGGGGGGGGGGGGTCATAATACCCGCCCCGTTTTTTCATCAGGGATGACCTCTCTCGCGCGCCACATTTTTTCCCGCCCCCACCCCCGAGGGCTGTTGATTATAAATATAAAAACGGGAGGGTGGATCGCTCCTCGCGGGATCCCTGCCACGTCCGATCGATTCTCGATGCAACGATCGACGGGAGACCGCGAGGATCGTCGTAACCGGCCGCTCTCGATCAAAAGTATCGGCAAGTAAGTTTCGTTCCACCGAGCGAACGCGCCCCCGTCCGACTTTTCCCCGGGACCCGGGAAAACCGAGAGAAAAAAGAAAATATCCCCATCGACTCCTCCTCCCGCGCGATGGCCATCGGGAGTGCAGTCACCCAAACAAACGCGGAGATATCTCACCCGCACCCGTATATGCAACGCATGTCCAACGCTGGAGCAAACCCGCATGCGTGCGCGTGATTTCGCGCGGAATACCTATATACGCGCAGGAAGTTGGAGGTAAAACAGGAGTAGACCATACCCCTGCAGCGATATCCCCCCCCGGAAGGACACGACCGCGAGCACGCGACTGTTATACCGAAGCTTCCTCGGGGGTCGTTTGTGCGATACGCGGGCGTGAGACTTCCCCATCCTCGTATCAGCTGTCCAACGCGATGCTCTAACTTTCCCTCTCGTGTCGCGCGCTCCTCGCGAGTGCTCAAAAATCAATCCTACCAGCGGCGGTTCGCGCGCACCCCGGCCGCTGTTGACTCGAGCCTCCGGGAGCGGCGCGGTCCGAAGCGTCGAGAACCACCTCCGGCCCGAGTGCGTGAGCATCTCCCCCGCGAGCAGCTTCATCCCTGCACGACAGACGGTTTCCACCTGTACACCGGACGGCGGATCAACGGATCGTACGTGCACGCGAGTGGGGTGCGGGGTCGCTCGAAAATTGTGTTGCGGCTCCTTGGACCGTCGGCGTTTCGGGCGCAAAGTTCCCGCGGCCCGAAACAACCACTCGCGACATCTCCTTTTCTTCTCCCCCCCCCCCGGATGCGAACAAACAAAAAACGCAGAGGGTACAAGTATCGTCCTCGTCTCGAGCTCGGGCTCGTTCGTATCCGTATGATGTACCTGTGCATCGGGTAAGAGCCAATGATTCGCAGTCGCGGGACCAAGACGTGGCTCGGGGGTCGCGCGACCCGCTCCTTTGGATGAGAGGCGAGAGAGAGAGAGAGAGACAGCCGGCTCTATGGTAATAGTAATCCGCCGTCGAGCTCGACGGGCGGGCCGCCGCGACCTTTTGATCGGCTTTTGACGAGCGAGGAGATCCGGCCTCGGGGGAGGGTGTATTGTACACGCGCGCGTGTACTGGTGTCGATGAAAGGGACCCGCGTGGAGGATTAGCGGAGAAGCTGCTCCCGGGGGCTGCGCTGTATTCATATGTATACACTCGATCGTCGACTTTCTCGCGGGCTTCCCTTTCAGGGCTCCTCCGTTCGGGGGTAGCTTGTGCGTCTGTGCGTGCACGGGGGGTCAAGACGAGTAGCCTGCGGTAATGGTCCAAGGGATCGATGGCCCAACGCGGTGGGTCGGAATTTTGAAGGTTTGAGGGACCGTCGTGGAGTTTTGCGTTCGATTCCGAGGACGATGTCCAAGGGATCGCGGCAGGAGAGGGGAAAGAAACGCGAGTCTTTTGAACGCGTGCAAACACTTTCAGCGTTTTCATTCAGCTTTAAATACACTGCACCGAAGTGAATTGACAGTGTTGCAGAGACGGAGCACCTTTTGTTTCGTTCCAAGGTGAATCACCATCCGCTCCGCGCTTCGAATCGACGAAAGGGCCAGGTCGCCTGTAAACTTCTTCCTTTCTCTTTTTCATCGATTAGAGAGCGTTTTTATCACGCCCCCGGTCCAACCGTCGTCTCGAATATTCCCTCGCTTCGTTTTACGCTTTCGCGAGCGATTCCGCGGCTGGGAAATGTATATAATACGCGTGGCCTCTTGAAGTATGATTAATGGAAAGCGAATACCCGTCCCTTTGAGCCTTTTCGCGGAAATATAAATTCGCCCCCCCCCCCCCCGCCTTTCCTGGGTACAAGAGGGGAAAAAAAGATGTTTCTTCGAGCGGGCCCTCCGAGGAAGAAAAAAAGGTTGCACGAAGAGCGGGGGGTATTTCACCTGAATGTCGTGTTCAACTGCGTCGGAAACTCTCTCGTACCTCGGGCACTTTGCATGTATTAACATTCAAAGGTGGATCTTTAACATCGTCGGGTTATTCTTCGCGAAACTCTCCAACGGACGGAGCCAGTCGACCGAAAATACCGTGTGTTCCGGTAAAAAACCGTCTCGCACGCGGCCTCTCGTTAAAAATAACCCGAAACTCCCTGCAATGCTAGCGATCGTTTTTTCCTTG
>JAPYYV010019211.1:0-13460 GCA_030522625.1 Copidosoma aretas
ATAGCTGAATAATGATGATAATAAAGATTTTTTTCTCAGTCAAAAACTTAATTTTTAATGGTTTCTGGACCCGAAAAATGCGGTTTTTGAGCCAAAAAATTAAAAAAAATTCAGAAACATTTGTGGCATAAAAATAGATAACAAATATTTTCTCTAGCCCATCCAATTCTTTTGTTTTTTTTTAAATGTATTTTCAAAATTTCAAACGGTTGTGGAATTTTTAATTCATTGCCAAAAATTCTGAAAAAATTCATACCTTTTTCCAACATAAAAATACATCACTGTGAATTTTTTCAGATCTTTGTGTTATTCCTGAGCCGAGAAAATCGAAAAAAACCAAAAAAATCTACATATTTTTTTTTGAGGTTAGGTTTTCATATTTTGGTCTGAAAATTAATACAATGTCATCATTTTTTATGACAAATATGCCTGAATTTTTTCGACTAGATCCCTTCAAAGGCAGTTTTCACTATCTTAACCGGCTAGATCCTTTACGCACTTTTTCATCCATAGGTAATGCCCATTTAGGACTTTTTTGACAGTTTGAAATCATCCAAAATGAAAAATTATCGAAGTTCTATTATTTTTTTTTTCAAAAATATTAGGTGATATTTCAGGTGTTAAGTTAAATACAATGATTATTTTTTACCTAATCATGTTAAATTATATGATTAACATATATGACGATAGAAAAAAAGATCAATGTGTCCATAACGTACTTAATTTGAGGTTATGTTTGATGTTTAACGTTATTCTATCAATTCAAAAATTATAATATCATCTTAAGTAAGTCATAAATAATACTTTTTCATCTTTAGCAGTGCCTTTTTTGTTCTTTTTTCACGTTTCTTACATTTTTTTGGTAAACTATAAAGTTATAAGACATTTTTTACAGATTTTTTTAGTGCCTGACCCATTTCTGAATAATTTTCCCGAATTTCACATCAAATAACCTTCAAGCTTGAAAAAGATTTTTTTGCAAAACCAAATTTCGTTGTAGAGATATTAGGTTTTGATAAAAAAAGTCGAAATTTTCCACCGCTCGTCGTATACGAATTCAACATTTTATTGTTTTACTACTATTCACAATACTATGGCGTAAAATAATCCAAAAAATCACAATTGCACACTAAATATTGGAAACAAATGAGGAGCCAGAAACAAAATAGACGCATAAGTTAAAGAACACGTAGAAGTATTTTGGAAGGTGTCAAATTTTTCAAACTTATTTTATCGATTTAAAAAAAAAGTAGCTTATGGGAAATATAACTTCGACACCTATTCAACATACTTTTCAAACGTTTGGTCGTGCAAATTCACTACCAGAGAATTTTCGTAATCATAATAATAACAATAATAATGGGGCACCTAACCGTACGAGTTATAATCATGCACACAATGCCAACCCTTCGCAAAATAATAGCACAAATGAAGAAAAAAGTCTCAATGAGAATTGGCGTCATCGAGCGCGAATTCATGAAATAGACGTCGCGATTCAGGAAAACTAGATCGAGTTGTGGATACTAGGTCCCCTAAATTTACAACGATATATCCTGGGGACAGTCATCAACAAATAGATAACATTGAGTATGATAGATTGATTTTTTTTCCGCTAGAAAATGATTTAGATTCTATAAATAAAATGTCAACTATAAGTTTTTTTTCGATTTCCCCACGGGAAGATTTATTAAATGAACATAATTACACTGATAATGAATCTAGTTTTACTCGGTATGAATCAATTAATTGCCCGGAAATTATTATTGTTATTGAGGGTGTTCAGGTTCACGCACTGGTTGATACGGGGAGTCGCGTTACTTGTGCCTCTGAATATTTTTATGAAACACAAAGATGTATTTAATAATTGCCTGTCATTTTCGACGATCGGAATCCAAGCTACCGGCTTTATAGGTGAAAAATTAGCTCGGATTAAGCGGAAATTCCGGAGTCATCGGAATATCAGATCAAAAATTTTTGAGCTAGATTTCCTATTTATACCTAATTTAGTACGAGATTTTATCTTGGGGGTTGATAGTCAAAAAATTATGAATTTTGTGATTGATTTTGTTTAAGATTCAATAAGAATTGGAACTGATCAGAACGGCGATTGTATCGCGTTTGCAGCAGAAAATTCGACAATACTGTTGGCGCATGTCGAAACGATAATAAGTCTCCTTAAAAATCAGTCAAAGAATTAAATAATGTATCAATGACAACTAATCATCTATCGGAACACGAGATTACTGAAAAACTTGACGGTATAAAAGAATTATCTAGTGAAAACAAGGAATCGTTACGATCATTAATAAATAAATGTCAGGACATTTTTAGTGATAAGCCCAGCTGTTTTCGGAATTATGAACATAAACTTAAATTAAATAATAATGGAGAATTTTTTACTAAAAATTATCCAGTTCAAATGAATCTTAGAGAGAAAGTTAATGATAAAATAAATCGAATGATGGAACTGAAAATTATTGAAAGATCGTTTAGTCCATTTATTAGTCCAATACGTCCAGTGATAAAAAGCAATGGTAGCGTGCGATTGTGTCTTGATGCGCGTGAGTTAAATAAACGGCTACAAAGTAATCATAAAGGGTTGCTCAATGTTGATAATTTATTCCGTCAATGTCAGAACATTGGCGTTATGTCGAGTCTTGATTCAACATCTAGTTTATGGCAGGTTCCGCTCGAAAAGGGATCACGTAAATATACTGGTTTTTTACATCAAGGGCGAACATATCAACATCGTCGTGTTCCGTTTGGATTAAAAGTTAGTGGAGCAGCACTTGCACGTGCAGCTGCACCAATTTTAGAGAAAATTTCGGGGTTTGTTCATGATTTTGTGGATGATTGGGTTTGCATTTCACCAAATTTTGCGGAACACATTAGGCACTAGGAACAGCTTTTTCAGATTTTACTGGACGAAGGGGTTAAAGTTAATTTTAAATTATTAATATTTTGTAGATCAGAGATACGGTTTTTGGGACATATCCTTACTAGAGGCGAAATCAAAATCGGTTCTGATAAGGTTGCTGCCATTCGTGAATTTCCAAGGCCAACTAATATCAAGCAATTGCAAGCTTTTTATGGACTGGTATATTTTTGTTCGAAATATTCGGTCGAGATTCATAATCGTATTCAACCTTTACTGACATTATTGAGTGCGAGATTTAAATGGCGATGGGGAAGTGAACAAATGGAAGTATTCTCTAGAATAAAAGATATTTTTATGAATGATCTGATGTTAGCACACCCGAAACTTTATTATCCTTTTATTTTGTATACTGATACCAGTAATCAGAGATTAGGTGCGATTTTATGTCAAGATGATGGCTGTAATCAAGAACGCGTCGTGTATATGGCAAGTCGTACATTAAAGGGTAGTGAATTAAATTACTTTACCAAACTCGAGCTTTTAGCTATTGTTTGGACACTTGGGAAATTCCGATCTTTTTTACTAGGAACAAAAGTTATCGTAAAGACTGATCACCGTGCTCTTTTGTATTTATTTTCCTGTGTGACTTTAAGTGGAAGGCTAGAAAGGTGGATGCTTGCTATTCAGGATTATGATTTGGACATCGTTCATATCAAAGGATGCGAGAATAAAGCAGCGGATGCTTTGAGTAGACAAACGGGGGGTACAAATTTACGCGGAAAAGAAAAATTTGGCATTTATTCCCTATTAACGCAAAAACCAGCTCCTAAAATTATCGCGAAGTTAAAAAACCTAGCAGAAATACAGGATACTGATGTAAAATTAAAAAATTAAAAAATCATGTAATAAATAAAATTGATACAGAAGGTTACGAAATTATTGACAATATTCTGTATAAACGGTTTGACTCATTAACCAAAATCATGGTGCCACCGAGCTTTTTAAAAGAGTTATTCTGGGAAACTCATGAGTTATATGGACACATAGGAGTTAAAAGATGTATATATATTCTCAAGGACTTCTTTGTATGTAAAGGGTTAAGCCATTTAATTGCAAAAGAAATTCAGGATTTCGCTTCATGCCAAAAAACAAAAGTACATACGGTTGTCAACCATTTCGAAACACGTCCGATTATTCCAAATAGTCCACACGATCCTCAATCAATTGATTTTTAGGGGCCATTACCGGTTTCTAGAGCAGGGGTACGATATGTCCTCGTGTTAGTAGATGTATTTACAAAATTCGTGTCATTACATGCAATTCGGAAGGCTACTACTGCCAAAACGATTAATAAAATTTTTAAACAGTATATTCCTACTTACGGGAAATCAAAACGTATCCAGAGTGATCGGGGGACACAATTCACATCTAAAATTTGACTTGACACTCTTAAACGGGAAGGTATTTAACCTGTCTTTTCTGCAATTCGACATCCGCAAAGCAATAATGCCGAACGTGTTATAAAAAAGCTCAGAAGATTTTTCTAAGTACTAGTTACCTAGAAACACTCAAACTGGAGTAAATATGTGCTAATTATAGAATCCATTATTAATGAAACTTACCATAAAACAATTAAATGTACGCCCATGAAGTTACATTTAGATAAAAAATCCACACGTTTTTGGGAAAAATATCTCCCTTTTCGAGATCGACCTGATACTAATCATGACCGAAAACTTATCTTTGCGGTTGAAAAGATTCAGAAGAAAGGTATTGCGAAGGCTAAAAAATATAATCGTAGCCGTAGCTTGCAAAGGTATCAAGTAGGAGATAGGGTCTTGGTAAAGTGTTGTAATTATTCAATTGCAGATTTATGTATCACGGCAAAATGTTTACATGTTTATGATGGTTCTTATGTTATTACACGTAATGTTAGAGATGCCACGTATGAACTTTCAGAAGAAAATACAACACGATTCGTGGGATTTTTCACGGCACTTCCTTGCGACCGTTTTATAAGAAAGATGGGGGGCAAGCGTAGGCGCAGACAACGTTTAAATCGAAAGATTAAACGTATGATGATACAGCTTAAGGCAATTCAAGAGGGGCTAGCACTAGCTCGTGACAGACTTGCTGATTTACGTGGAGAGACACGACAACGCCTCGAAGAACAGGACTTCGGCGATGACGTCCTAGTTCTCGATTTTGACGAGAAATGGGATGAGTTGGATGAGCAGTCACAATAATAACAACTATAATTGCTTCATGTTGCATGTGTACTAACAATTGTGGTTGTCATGAACGAAAGAATAAATTTTTTTTGCATTATTCTAATTTTTTTACTATTATTACACAATTACATCATATTATAGCAATGGCTCCTAAATTGAAAACCCTACTCCGAAAATATGAGCATTTACAACGGGACTACGATAAGTTACTTCGGAAGTTCATCAGGTGGCGAGCTAAGAAGATTCGTTAAAAGACCTTCAAGAAAGCAAGACGAGAGAGGCAACATTATAGTTTGAGTCATCCCAATTCGATTTCACGCTTGTTTTACTTTTGTGCCCGAGTCTCGCATATTATTTTTCTTGCCGAGGGCGCAAAGTGCAATTTTTCGCCCGTATGCACACTTTGGGCCCGAGAAAATACTTTGCGCCCTAGGGCAGGAAAAATTTTGGGCCCAGAGGGCCGAAAAAATTTTTCTGCTTGTGGGTGAAAAGTGATTTCAGGGGCCCAAAGTGCAGCCTGAGGGCGAAAAGGCTCTGCTGCACTTTGGGCCCATGGTAAGAAAAGTCACTTAAACATGCGATAAGATATCTCAACATAACAAGGGAATTTTTACTGTCTTCGCGAGAGCGAGATACATTTTTTCCCCGTTTGCAAAAAATAAACCGAACCTAAAATATGAACTGAAGATTGTGTATTCCTTACCTTTTTCTACGAGCGAGATACCCTATTATTTTCATGTTTTCTTTTTTGTTTCCAAGGTAACTTTTTTATAATGATTGTAGTCAGTATTGCTAAATTTTAGATGGTAGCAAAACTTTTATATCAATTTGTTGAGCGCCCGATGAATATGTCTTATTTGTGTATTTTGTGTCCTTTCTTTCTGTTTGTTATTCTCGTTATTGTATCATGTTCTTTATTTGCAATAGTATACTTTTTACCCTTATGTGCTCACCTAATATCAATCGTATTCCTTATAATATGATAAGCTGCGTGCTTGTATAAGTTAAATAAATAAATATATGAAAAAAAACTAACTAAGAAATTTTTTTGCTTAACTACATCACTTTTCAACGTATAATTTGTAGGCGCAGCGTTAACCATAGTTGGAACAAAAAACAGTATAACATATGTACCTATCCACACGCATTACGAAAATATCAAGGACAATTAATATTAATATCATGATCATGCCCAAAATGAACCAAACGACCTCAAATACGATTGACCGAGCCACTGTCAATTTACATCAATTTTATTTTACGCTAGGCAAGAATTAACAGATAAGCTAACTCTAAGTCTCTGTTTACATGGTACAAACAGTACTTACCAAATGGGTGGCCTTTAATTAGCTAATCTAGAGTGGTAGCGACTGGTATCCATCCCACTATCCCAGACTCTGAGGACTTCCGCTTTGTAAAGAGATAAAAAATCTTTGCATATCAGAAAAATCTCGGCATTTCCAAAGAGCACTGGATTTTTCTTAGCCTTTTTTCATTATTTTTGCCAGCTTTTCTTGACCAATGATGGGCTTACTTCAAAATTCTTACAGGCTACTATACGTCGAAAATACCTCAAGAGACGTATGAGTACTCATCTACCCTTGCCTGATCCTGTAAGGTACGTCTTTAATGTGATAATGACGAACATACAATCCAGAAATGTAAAAAATGGCAATACAATGAGTAAGCGAGACAGGAAAACGCCTTAGGGAAGCAAAAATTGAGCGCAACTGATGCAGCACGCAAATCACTGGTGTGCTTCACCTAGTTAAGTTAGATGCTTCCCGACATAATGCGATAGGAATAGAAACTAAGATCAGCTATGCACCTTACTTAGATTTCCATCTTATAAAAAGTCCTGTAAGTCTGATGAAAGTTACAGCTGTATTTGTACAAAAATTGAGATTTATATTTTAAAGAGCCCATTACAGATAAAATTTGAGTTTGCTTCGTATTTGTTTAGAAAAGATTAATAGATTGTGGACAATGAATGAATATCAAGGAATGGTCTTACATAACTTTATTGAACCGTCACTTCTAGAATTACTAGATGATAACAGCGCTGAGCAAACGATATCTTTACAAGAGTTTTATTCTAAACACACTAGTTGATTACTCTGAAACCAAGTAGCTTAGAGATGTTATAACTAGAAGACGCGCTGAACTCGACGATCTGAGGCGGACTGCCTGTGAGAACGACGGAACGGTTGAGCAAGCCGCTGCTCTCCTTACAATTCAGTGATTGGTCGAAAGATCTTGCAAGGTGGTTGCCAGTAGGTGGTAGCCTAATCCTACGACAGCGCAACTTGAACCTTAATATTAAACATTTCTCCCCTCCCCCCCCCCTTGCTTCGTCGAGGGGTGAAAGCAAATAAACTTAAACAAACTTAAACTTCATACTAAAATAGAGCTTATCTTACTTAGTATTGGTGGGTGGAAGACGTCAATAACAATATAATTACTCTTTAACCCAACTTCTACGTTTCCTGTTCTAATTCTTCCTTAAAGCGTAGTAAAATCAGCTGACTGATTGGTCTCATAAAGGTGGAGGACGCAGTGCGCACCTTGACAACCCTGACCTTTGAATCCGCGCCGGGAAAAGTTTCAACTACCCTGGCTAAAGGCCAACAGTCGGGGGGGGGGGGGGGGGGGGGTTCCCCGCCTCGCAGGCCCCAAGACCCCCCCCCCCCCCGGGGTGGTGGGGGCCCACCCCCTTTGGCCCCTTTTGTGGTGAAACCAAATAACTAAAAAATTATTTTCCAAACGCTGCATACGCGAGAATTTTAAGTTGGGGTAGTCAGGTTCAGGGAGGATGGAAACAAGTCTGAAATTGAGTAAGTGAGCCTGGGTTAATGGTTCAAGATCCAAAGGATCATCGAACAGGGGTGACATAGGTCTAGAGTTAAAGCGAGCTTTGATCTTACACAGTAAAGTTGCATACTCGACAAAGGTAAAAACCTGATTTCCCACAACACGCTTCAAATGATGCTTTACTGATTTCACCGCGGCATCCCACACCCCACCGAAGTGGGGTGCAGCAGGGGGATTAAAACACCAATTGGTTTTGAGGAAACCCAGCACGTCTTCTAGTTATCCAGAATTCGCGACAAAACGTGCTTAGAGTTAATTAGGTACCTCCATGTAGAGTTAACCCATGCGCTTGTTCAATAATCAATTGAGTTAGATGATCTTTGGAGGCTATGATCAAAGGATGTTTAGCTTTGAATCCTATCATTAAATGAGTCAACCGACCTCCTACCCTTATTAAACCATCTGTAAGAATTAGTTTCAGTTTAGTCAGCGAACCACTGGCCATAGAGCATAAAGATTCCCTCTTAGCTAAGACTTCTTGTACTTTTGGAAAATGAATAGTTTGATGTAGGAAAACCAATAATAACTTAGCGTTTCGAAGCTCTGGGATATTATGCCAAATATCCCCGCGGAAAAAAATAACATTCAAATCTAGGAAGGATAACTTCATTTTCTTTTTTGCCCGGCCTACCATCTTGTAGATGAATCCAAGACAGTATGCAGTCACACGTAACGGTTTTTCCAATTTTGAGTACTTACAGTACAGATCAAAACTAGTAGTATGTAGGTTATGACTAACGATATTTAAATTTCCCTTGAAAGATAAAAGATTGTCTTCATAAATCTTAAATTCAGGATAAGACGGTAAGCGTTCGTGCAGTGCATTTGGGCCATTTCACTATAACGGGTGCTCCAGTAATTGGGCAGGTAAAATCCCTCTAGAAGCAACAACAGCAGGGTTTAGTTTGCCGGCTATGTGATGCCACACGGCGTTGGGTACTAACTGATGAATGAAGCTACAGCGGCTAGCAACGAAGATAGGCCATTTGAAGGGCTGCGCACTCAACCAGTGTAGGACATCCTTGGAATCAGACTACAGATGAATCGAATCAACCCACTGAGTTAGCTGCTCAGTGTAGTGGTTAGCGAGTGTAGTCAAAAGATAAGCAGCGAAAAGCTCGAGTCTAGGAATGCTGACAACCTTTATAGGAGCTACTTTAGTCTTTGACAGCTGATGGATGACATGAACTTTATCTCCAACAACCACTCGAGTATAAAGCACGGCCGCATAAGCAGACTTGGACGCATCAGCAAAACCATGAAGTTCAATAGACAAAACTTCCTGAGTGAATTGATTCCACCGTGGTATTTTAATCTTATTCAATTCTTGGATCTGCTCTACCCAACAAAGCCAATGCTTAGATGTTTCTACTGGAACCTCTGAATTCCAATTCATTTTTCACAGCCATAAAGACTGGAGAAGAATCTTAGCGTAAACAACAACTGGAGCTATCCAAACTAAGGGATCGTAAAGACGGGCTACGAAGGATAGTATTGACTTCTTAGTCGAAACTTGACTAATTCGTGGATTACGGACTTGAAAGTTAAACACATACTCAGCTGAAAGCCAGTTCATCTCCAAAACCTTTGGCATGATTCAAAGACCACTCATGCAAAAAAAATCCTCCAAAGGACGCTACGTTGATCGGTTGGCCTCATTTCTGTTTAGCTTTATTCACGATATGAGCTCCCGTAATCACGTTATCCATACATATTTCTTGGTTTAATACAGAATAAGCAAGTGGATGGCTATCTTTATAATCAAGCGCTAAGTGTTTTACAATGCGAGATACTAAAAAGGGGGAACAAGCCAAACCGTAAGTCACAGTTTTTAATGAAAAGATCTGCATTGGGTCAGTAGATTTAAATCTCCAAAAGATACACTGAAACCTTTAATCGCGTTCATGTACCCAAATTTGTCGAAATATCCGCTCGATATCTGAAACAAAAACAAATTCATAATTTCTCCAGACAGTGATTAGGTCGAAGAGATTGGGCAATAAATTAGGTCCGATAAAAAGCATATCATTTAAGGAAGTACCAGACTAAACCTTTGAGGAACCATTGAAAACAGCTCTAAGCTTTATTGAGGAGCTAGACTCCTTGACAACTCCATGATGTGGCATAAACCAAAGTTCTGGTGAAAGTGAGTCAATTTTGAACATATGGTCGAGAAGTAGGTACTCTTGCATAAATATCAAGTGAGCGTCATGAAGATTGGAATGTCTTTGAAATATACGTTTTAAGTTATGCATCATTGATAAAGAAAGCGCTTTCGACTGGGTCCGATCTTTCGTGAAAAGGTTTGGATCCGCCTTAAAAGGCAGACTGACTATATAGCGAACGTAGATTCAAAATGCTTTTCACATTTCATCTTATCTGAAGTCAATACTGACCATGGGCTATTGGGGATCTCCTATATTTCCCAGAAACGTTGCAATAGTGGAATCAGTTAGGTCTCCTCACTGCAATGCAAGGACACCGAGACAGACGAAGAAGAACCAACGGAGCTCATCGGACCTGATAAAAGCCAACCAAGACGTGTAAAAGTAGCAACAGGATCATGTAGGCTTTCTTTACGTATTACTTCCTCTACTATCCTGGCATGAACATCGGCACCAAAGATAATGTCAATCATATCGAAGCTGGTAAACTGAGGAGAAGCTAACTCTAGTCCCTCTTAGCAAGCTAGAATCCTGTTACAACTACTGATAAGAGGTTAGTAGGTTGAAACCCGTGGACAAACTTTAGCCTCTACCTATAAACTAAACAAAGATGGAAACCTAGGCCTAACAACAAATTCTACAACACCCTTTGCTATACCAACTACCGCGCCACCAGATCCCGAAATAGAAATACTTGAGAATTTCCGTTTTAACTTCATTAAAAACAAAGAGACTCAGATACTATGGAGCATTGGGAGCACTGACCAATTAGGGCCCTAGCTACGATTCGTGCGCCCGTGGGACCAATGACATACACACGAGTCGTAGCTAATAGGACGCTTAAACCTCTGAGAAATGATGTCTGGACATGATGAGAAACTAATTCAGAGTCAGATTAATTAGCATTTCCCTCTTTGAACTTGACCAAATTCGGATCTCCATGAATTTGGTTTTGAGTCCACCAAGGGTCGTACAGCAGTGTATGATGCTTCCTTTTACAGGTCAGACACAAGCGTTTGGATTGGCAATCTCACCATCTGTGATGCCCTAGACAATTGTAGCATAGTCTTTCTTTAACAATTAATTCCGTTCAAGAGTCAGACGACATAGTTTTTAAGAGCTCGTGCGTGGTAAAAAAGTGATCGCCTTTACATACTAAACAATAAGTTAAAGTCTTTGTAGCTATATGCTTATCATTTCTATCATTGACTAAGTTCACCTGATGAGATACCACACCTAAATGTTTAGCTTAAGGCTTGGCAAATTGGAGTTTCGAAGAAAAACCAATATTTTAACAGGCTTCTAGAGTGATAATTTAAGAAGATATGAAACTCTTTATTTGATCTCATGCAGGGGGCTAAGGGCTGCTTCCAAGAAACTTTTGCCAATCCTTGTTAGTGCTTATATCGAATTTTCTAACGATCAAGATAATATACTATGACACGTTATGCCTTGCTCGTCTTTCACTAGACAGCAAAACATGAAATCATCAAATTACTAACACAGGACTAGAGGGATAAGGCAAATATTATTTTTAACTGCATGCATCAGTCAGTAAAATAGCAAATCTATAGAATACATTAATCGTATATTGATTTAACTTTAATACATTAGAGTAAGATAAGTATAAATAGCCATACTATCCAACCTTCTAACTCACTATAGGCAACTTCACTCCTAGCGGTGTGGGGTCGGCAGTTACTGCTCAGTACGATGCCCTGGGTTCTAGAATGTAAGGAAGGAAAATAACTTGCCGTCTCAACACAAGTCAGCGAGCACGCAATACCACCGAGGCCAGCACGAGGAAGTTTGACGAGCAGGCAGTGTCTGGGATGCTCTTGAGGATGCTTCTCCTATCGCTGTCCCAGTGGGTGCCGGACACAGGCGTCGATCCCCTTTGTTGTCGGTACACGCCTTGCTTCCGTTATTGTTAAGCATGCGCTGCTCAATTATCGCACAATATATCAAGTACTACCATACGCGATGCAGACTAGCGGGAGAGTGGCTCTCATGCCGACTCACATGTGCCTCTTCTCTAGTATACCTATATGTCAATACACTCGTACATCAGCTGTTGCGCTCTGCCGAACGTGTGTTATACGGCCTATAGCAGAGGTAAGTAGGTTCGGGTAATGGCAAAAGACAGGGTCGGACTATAGGGCTTCGTACCGCCTCTCCTCCTGTCTGCTAGTTCATGCTTTAATAGTGTGACATTAATTTGCCACGTCACAAATCCCCTATCACAAACTTTGGCTTCACCCTGGATTGTCAAATGCGCCTAGAGGGTGAGCGTCTAAATCTAGCTAAATGCCCTATCCGAATGGATGTGTAGATGATGTCATGTATATGTTTGCGTTCTGTGTATGTGTCGTCTTCTTCAGGAACTTATCTGGAAATACTGGTCGGCCTCAATCAGCGGCCTTGTTTGTATATTTTACGGGGTACTGTCGCAATGTTGTATTGGGTGTCGGTGTGTAATATTAATTATTCCATGGCCCTATGGTTGGATAGTATGGTGCAAGTACACACGCTTGTGCTTACAATAATATTTTTAAATAAAATATCTTTAGTAATACGCGTTATTGATCGTGTTTTCAATTAGAGTGCGCCTTGAGCTACCGATTAAAAAAAATACTATGCATAATCCTTTAAACAAATGCAAAATAATAGGTTTTGCTTTTATTTCTTGCAAAGAAATACGAAATTATACAAAAGATCGACAAGGCTATAAAAGAAAAATATGATTGCCTAACTAGTAGGAGCAAGGTTACTTGAACAAAAAACTTTTTTTTTAGAAAGAAAAAAAAAATGACTTCGTATTTCTAGATTAGTCAGAGCCGTATAGGCTCTTCCTTGCTTCCACTATTGCACCTTACAATTACACTTACCTGCCCTTCGGTACCTCCCCGTGCCCAAACTCAGCCAATACCTTGGCTGGTAAAACGGTGAAAATTTTTTTTTAACTGGCCGTGGAACACTGAAAAGGCAGGGATAATTAAAAAGAGATAGAATAACGGGAAAGTATTTTCTGGATAATTTACGGCGGGCCATTATTGAATGCCAACGTTTAATACGGATAAAACGTTTAAATTTGTTCTGTAAATTTGTTGCTTGATGTACTTCTCCAATAATTCATCTAGAAAAAACTCTGAAGTGTCTGATTGATAACCATCTGAACTTTACTCAATCATTCTTTGTACATAAGTGATAAGTAAATATTTAAACACCAATAATACTTTTGTCGACTGTAAATGTTGAAACAAGACAAATATTTATATCGGTCTTACAGTCAAATTAATAAACAAACATTAATAT
>JAPYYV010019214.1:0-13435 GCA_030522625.1 Copidosoma aretas
TCCAGGCGACTACAGGGACGACACAATCGGCAGCCTCCTCAAGGAACCAACGATGGAGACGACGTTCGCTCTCGCTCTCTTGCACTTGCCGAGGCTCATACAAAAGAAGGGGTGCAAAATATTCTGGATAACTTAACAAGAACAAACTAGAGGTTGACACGAAAGAAACATATTATAGTCTAAAGAAAGAGAGACAGGCTGTAAAAAATAGAAAAATGTCACTTTAAAAACAAAAAACTTAGGGCGGTAGGGAAATACAATTACTTACGTTTCTGGTTCTTAAAGAAAAACACGCATAGTTGACAAATAGTAAAAATAGCAAATACGGATAAGGAATGAGTAAATACAGTATGGAGATTTTTGAAGAGGGCCAACAAAGGAAGCTTACACAGAAGGCTGTACGTACTAGATACTATAGTAAAAGCCAGGTGTCTGCATTGAGTTGAAAAACGTGGATAAAAAAAATAGGCGCAGATTTAAAAAACCCAGGGACAGTTTGTTATGATGGCCTTGGGTATTAACACAAATGTACCAGACTATGTATGGAAACTGGAGGGAAAAAAAAAACTATGTCCAGAAGAAAAATTAAAATGTGCAGAAAATGGAGAACCAAGTAAGTGGTATGAGACGGTCAAAGCGCCTCTTGTACAAGTGGGGGAGGGAAAAGGAATATGTGGTTTGTTTAAAAAGAGGGAATTGGTAAGCTTGAAAAAATACCTAATAGAGGATTAAAAAAAGAAATACCAAGATATTTAACCCAATTGGGTGAATATGAAAAATCAAGCTTCTGCCACTACTACAAAAAAACTAAGACGTTTGGAATAGAAAAGTACTGGGAGGATGGGCTGATATAAGGAAAGATGAAAGAGCCATAGGTGTGGTAATGTGGGAAGAGCAGGCAATGAAGGATACTATGACAATAGGTGTAGGGCATGCAAAAATGAACTAGAAAAAATGGAACATAAATTATCTGTGTGGAAACTAATAAAAAAAATTAGCATCGTATAGGTCAGGAAAGACGAAAAATGAGGTTCAATAGAAACTAGTTAAGAAAATTGAGATGAGATACCGAAACTACTTTAAGGTAATCCAATTAAGGGTCTTTACAGATTTAGTGAAGGTATACAAAAAATCAAGTAGATAGACAGCTGAGATAACAGAGTAAACTTAAAGAGATAATTAAAATGAGTAATATATTAAAAACTTGAAAATTATTCATAATACAAAATAAATATTTAATTTTTTATTTGAATTACAATATTGAAGCAGCTGCAATACATATCAAACAAATCGATAAACTTGCGCGCATGCAGAAGTGTTGCGTAAGGAAAGAACATTTGAACGAAGAAGTGACAAACATTTGTCTTTACTGTTAAGTAAATGCAGGCGTAACATTCGAGATTGTCGGACAGGGAAGCAAGTGTAAAAAAAATTTGTTAATTCTATACATTAAAAATAAATACTTCACTAGACTATTAATTTTTATTCATTTTATTTTATATTATAGTATTTTTCTACCCATACACACACTTTTATTTTCTTGGGCACCTATACCGCCTTGGTATGCAAGGTGTTGATGCTCACCTTATACATAACTCCTAGACACTATTTCTTACCATAAAATCTGACCCCTAGTTCCTATTTCCTCAACGAGTCCCCTCAACTTCGGGATCCTACACTTCCCCAACTAGTCCCGCATCGACCCAACGTACCCACGGGGGTTGCTTTCAGATCGCTCTGTGGTGCAGAACCAGCCGCGAGATTCAGGAACAAATTCCAACCGGAAACGACTCTGAAAAACATTCCAAGTTTACCTGACCGAGATTCGAACCCGTCTCCCTTAACCCGTCGTACCTCAGACTACTAATGCCAACTCACAACCACACTATACTATATTTGAGGTGTAGATTCTTTGAATCCCTACTTTTCTTCTTTATTATTGTCGCTATATATCTACTATAGTGGTAATTAACTCTTCACCACTATGTCGTCATGTTTTTATCAGAGGTAATTAAATCGTGTTTGAAATACTCACATTTTTTTTAGTGGGTCGAAGTAGAGAACACAATCAATTATTCAGTAGAATAGTACGTTGCACTCAAATTTTTATTTATTATACTTTGCTTTTAGATACATACTATGTCAACATTTTTAAATAGCACTGATCTTGGAGGTCAAGTTAAACAATTTTATCCAATTTTCATATAGTTTTTAGTGCTCTAATTAATTAATAGTACTTAATATATAATATATATCGCTTTCAAAGTATCTAACTACGCCTATCTTTTAAAAAAATTTTTTTTAACAAATACGTTGAGGTCTTGTGATGATCTTACCAGGGACTTATTGCTTTCATGAATACAGAAACAAAATATGTGCTATTTTTAATTGACAATTAGTATTTGTCTTTCTTATTACAAAATTGTTGAAAGTCTTTTTGACGTAAAATTAGAAAAAATAAGTTCTTTTAAAATTCAATTAGTTTTGTTTACCAAATCATTTTTTGCGTATAGGTACTTTTTTTCATCCCTTGGTAGGTGAAATTTGGCCTGTTACCACACTATTTATATCCATACATGGGTTATATTAGTGTACGTAGATATACTATGGTGAGAGCATGTACAAAATTTTAACTAATAAAAATAATGCATTTATCATCTCAACAGCTTTATTCTTATGCAAAGTAATATATTATAAATTTATATTTCAGGGAACCTTCGGTTCGGAAACATTTGAAAAACGTCTATGGCTGCCTTAGTATTTGTACTCTAACAGCTGCAGTTGGTGTATATGTTCACTTGTATACACAGTCTATGCGTGCAGGAATGTTGACATCACTTGGAGGCATAGGATTCATCGTATTATTATTAAATACATCAGACAACGGGAAAAACCAACTTCTTCGTTTATTATACCTCCTAGCATTTGCATTTCTTTCTGGACTAGGTATATGTCCCCTTTTGGAAATAGTTATACATATTAATCCGAGCATAATTGTTTCAGCTTTAATCGGTGAGTACAGACAAAATAGTTTTGCTAATGAATTATTGTATTTTTGAAGTTTTTAACAACACGTTGAAGTTTCGTTTGTTGAGGGTGTCTATTAAATAAAGTACCTTTGGTGCATTACAATTTTTTTTAATTTTCTAAGGTCCAAATAGTAAAAAATTGATCTCCATTGATGCCGTGACTATGTACAATAGCGGCCAAAACCCCTTGACGTGCCCCAAATTCAAGAATAAAGTTTATTTCGTGACGGTCACCATTTTGTATTGGCCGCCATTTTTAATTATTGAAGGTGTGACCCATTTTATTTTATTCCACTTAGAGAGCTCTTTCATTTGATATTCATATTGTAAAACATAATCAGCCGCCACTTCGTGACAGCCATCATTTTAAATTCAATAGGGTTAACACATTAAATTCACTCGACTTTGATAGTCCTTTCATTTGATACCCATTTCGAAGGGGGATTGGAGAAATAAACAATCCGTTATCTTGTAACGGTCGCCATTTTGCAGAGGCCCACATTTTGAATTAAATAAGATGCAAAACATTTCATTTTGTTCTACTTACATAGCTCTTCCATTTAATACCTGTATTTTGGGAGCTTTAGAGGTATACATCAGACGCCATTTTGTGACAGCTGCCATTTTTAATACAAAAAGCATCATATTATTTAACTATGTTTTAATGTAGGATCAGTTGGGGATTGTAGTGAGTAAAAATGAATGTATACACAATTATTAAAAAGGGTATATATATTTCATTGCTACGTTTCGTCCGCGTTTCACGAACATCATCAGGCGAACTAATAATTAACAACACATGCACATGAAAAAATTATACGTTACACAAGTTGGAAAGAGGCGCAAACAACAACATTAAAATACCCGACGAGAACTTAATACGTAATATGATAGCCTGCTATTAATGCAGACGAAACGTAGCAATGAAATATGTATACCCTTTCTAATAATTGTGTATATATTCATTTGTGCTCACTACAATCCCCAACCGATAGTACATTTAAATTTCGTGAGCAAATAAAGATAATCTTCCTATCTACTGAACCATATTTCATTAGAAGTACTGTTACTACTTATTATGTCAGTAATATTAAGTTAGAGACCTGATTTATGCAAAAAAAAAATTATTGAAAATTTCTTTTATTCTGGTAGCCACATTGCTGCTACCATCATGAATTTTCCGTCATTAACGTGTGTTACAAGCTCTGTAACATTAGAAACCTAAAGAAAAGTTTTATTTCGTTTTTGATGAACAAAACTATGATTTTTTTTGAGAAATAAACTTTTTTTTCGATTTAAGGGACATCGGAGGGTTTTTTACCCCCCTCCCTTTCCCCCCAGGGTTACTGCATCACTGGAAATAAATTTTCCTCAATCTACTAGTTAAACCCTAGAAAATACAACAACATTTATCTAAATCAGAGTTTTCTGTCTAGAGTTATCGTATTTTGAGAAAAATTTTTGGCATTCCAACCCAATGCTGCTTAACTTTGGTGATTGGCCAAGATGATGTTTTGCCACTCAACTATATATATAAAACTGTCATGGTATTATTTACTGTAACACAATAACCACTGCTATATTTTAATATTTATATATTTTATTAGAATGCTTTATGTTATAGTGCCCATCATATGTCGTTTGAATAGCTACTTATAGTTATCTTCCAAATTTTTTCCTTTCCTACATTCGCGCTCTTTAATAATGGAGGCGCTAAGTATACATTTCAACAGAGGGTTGAACTTGCTTGGTATGAAGTCAATGCGTTTGCATGTGTGGGTGCAATTCAATTGAACACACACGCTCAAAAATAATCCTGTTCGTAAAATTGAGTATAGAAGCCGCGTTCTGTACATTAAATATTGAATAATCAAATAAGTTGTAGTACGGGAGTTTAATTAAATTTGAATGAATTCTGGCATACGATCAAAATAAAATGCCAATTGTCATACGGTATATCAATCTTGATCTCGCAGTTATATACGCGTATCAGTGCAAGTGTTGGACGTGTTCGTATGTAGCTACATGGCTAGTGCGCTACACTGACGAGTCCCAGCTAACGGTCGAGGACGAAACGAATCTCTTCCTTTTTCTCCTATTTTCTAAATTTTGTCCTTTCCTACACTTTGCGCTCTTTATTAATGGAGGCGCTAAGTATGAATTTCAAGAAAGGGGTGAACTTGCTTGGTATGAAGCCAATGCGTATGCATGTGTGAGTGCAATTGAATTGCGCACACACACACGCTTAAAAAAAATAATTCTGTTCGAAAAATCGAGTATAGAAGCCGCGTTCTATATATTAAATACTTATAATTATGTTTTATGATATATATATAAACTTAACGTGAATCACATATGTTAGTATATTTCCAGCCGGTACGAAAAATATCCCTCCTAATTTTGGCAAGCTCGTATAGTGATCCGGTTGTTACCTCATTTTTGTATTATTCTATTTATCATATAGAAATTCACGTAAAGCCTTTCTCAAATCCCTATATCCTTCAATTCCCTTATATACCCTCATTAACTATCCCATTGATTCCTACACGGAGGGAAATTTTAGACTTGGAGAATACAAGAGTGTGTCTCGTAGGGGGGGGGGGGGGCAGGGCAAAAGGGGAAAATTGGCCCCGGCCCCCGGGCCGGGGGAGGGGGAGGGGGGGGGGGGGGGCAAAAAAAGGGCTTAAAACCAGTAATATTTTCGTATTTCCAATGTCAAGTCATATAAAATTAATGTAATTTTATTATAGAATATTGTTTAAGATTGCACATTCTTAAATACTAATCTACTTGTACAAAAATAATGAATGCAATTTTTAAAAACATGTCCATATGTTAAAAATTTTATTTTTCTCGATTCTATTTTTGCAAATTCGTCCATAACATCATAATATATACTTACTGCCAGTTCTTTTTCTATTGACAGTGATTTAAACGCGACTAGCCCATACATGATCTTAGATAGTTCTTTATAATTTTTAGTCTACTGAAATCTCGTTCACCTGTTGCTACACTGATAGGAAAAACAACAAAAAGAGGTAAGCAAATGCATATTTGAGGAAAAACTAGTTGAAGACCTTTATCATAGATCACATTTAGAAGTTCAAGTGCTGAATAAGTTGTGCTGAATAAGTTGTGCACAAATTATCCACTTTCAATGTATGTACCGAAAAATTTTGTACACAAACTTAAATTCCTTAACAAAGCTTTCTTTGTCAACATCTTTAGGGTAAAAATCTATTGAGGGTTGCAAAGCTTTAGATTGGTTTTCCTCAGATAAGTAAAAAAAATTGGATAAACTTTAAATTAGGCATGAAAAGACGAGTCACAGGGTCAGTTGTATTGACAGTCGTATTTAAATTAAATATAAGTTTAATAATATCTGTCAAAAAAATTTCTACTTTGAATTTCTGCTCAGGTTAATTTAAATTATCAGACGACTCCTCGTCATGAAATTTTTGTCTTCTTTTCCTAAATGTCTTTCTAAATCCCGCAGAAAGTGTCATACCTAATGCTTTTTATTTAGCTTTATTGAAAATGAGATTCCAAGAGTCACGAATGATAAATTTTTCTTAATAAATCTTTAATTTGGTTACTGGCTTTTTAAAGAGTAATAATAGGATTTTAAATAATTTAGTTCTCATCCATTGTTTTTAAAACTTTATACCACGCTTCAGTTAATAAAACTTAATTAATTCAGAAACTTCAGCTTGAACTGTATAGTTTTTTGTTATAAAATCTTTATTAAATTTTGATGAAATTATTTTGCTTAGTTTATTTGTGTATGTGTATAAACTTATTTTTATACTAGCTTTTTTAAAGTATCGAATATTATGTAGTAAGAGATTTTTTGAAATTCCAAACCTTTTTATGTACTTATACATATATTATATACAAGTACAGGGAAGATGGGGGCTGTAATACTACAGCCCCAGACCGCGAAAGGTGATGTGGCGGGCGTGTGATCATGTTAAATTATACGAGTCTAGTGAGTAAAGGAGCTCTTACATCACAAAATTCCTCTCCGTGTACAACACCCCCCTCCCCTCTCCCTCCTCTCTTTCATAGCGTTACAAACTCTCCTCTTTATATACGCATTTAAAAATCTGACATATATCATAATTTTCGAAAAATTTAGAAGGAAGTTTTAAAAAAATCGGTGTTTAGATCTCTAGACTCCAAGCAAAAGTGAAATTTCATTGAAAATCTCATGTTTCTTAATGAATAAAGTTCCTTGGGATTTGTAATAACTACTTTAACAAACAAAAAGATACTTGTGGTATACTTTATATTTTTAAAAATTACATATTCAGGTATAGTATCCAACGGTGTATTCAAAGATCCTGTTATAGTTTTTTTTTTCTAATTTTTCGATAATTGTCATAGCAAAGAAAATGATGTTATCGTTGTACGTAATTTAAAGAATATGTCATTAAAAACAATTATTTATGTTAATTCATTCCCTAACCGAACTTTTTGCGTGCGACTATATTGCTTACCTTCAAAAAATCCGTGATATAGATTATTCTTGACCTATCTTGCTTTCCCTTAAATGTATTGCACTTTTCTGACGTTTAAGGTTGTATCATCACGAAACCACTTTTATGTGATTTGTAATCGGATGTCATAATTTTTTCAACATGCTATTGATTTTTTATTGATTGTTCAACAAAATTTTAACATAATTCAGCCCAACTAGATAAAGTGGACTTTGTGTCGTCATATCGACCAACCTCTGTCTATTTGTGTGCCCTAATCTTGCTTAACCTTCGAGAAATTCTGTAAACATTTATAGTTTATGCCTATTTTGCTTATTTTTTGAAGTCGTGCAAAGTATTTAATAATTTTAGTGCATACTATAATCTTTTTTCAAAATTCTAACTTTGATTCCATTGAGATGCAGCCATAATAGGGGAAACTAAAGGTATGTTTTTACATCGACTAACTCCTTTTTATTTGTGTGCCATGATATTTCTTCCCTCTTTAGAAGACCCGTTTTAATTGTTATTGTTGACTTTTCCTACTGCCCCTTCGAACATTGCTTTTTTTTTCTAAAGGTAATTTTGGTACTTTAATATAATAAATGAGTAAACAAATTTTAATGTTAAAGAAGTGTTGTGTATATTTTGCTGTTTTTATATGATTATGTTGTCGTATTTACTAACTAATAGTTATGCCCCTGATGCTGCTGCCTCTATAGAAAAATGTTAAGATTATAATATTTAGTCTTTTTGTTTTGCCTTTGAGATATAAAATTTCACCACATTAAATATTGCGTGTCTCGCACAAGTTATGTTTGATCTTATTTGCGTTCATACATATGCGTGTATTTATACATATATAGCACACATAAACAAAAGCAAACAACACCTATGTGAGACTATCAGGAACACTCCGACTCGGTAACCAACTGCCGAGTGCGACAGGACCCTGCCGCGTGCATTAGTCTTATGTGACATAAAATAGTTCAAAACCGGCAACAACTTTCAATAATCTACTAATTTTAAAAATTCTTGTTGATTTGATATAGAAAAATCACTTCATAGCTCAGTCAAGGAAGCAGAGTAACCTCATTTTTTTTCTTACGATGCATTTTATTTTTAGTAAAAAATACGCTGATTCCAAACTTTGTTATTTATTGTCAAAGATGTTGATAGAACCAGTTTCAATTTTACGATTATTTAAAAAAATAGGATTCTTTTTTACTTTATTTTTTGCATTTAATATCTCGGTAAAAAATACCTAGAGGCTTACTATTTTCAAGAACTGTTGCTTGTAACAATATATAAATGTGCTATGAATTTTGACAACATCGGATGTTAACTTTTTGAGTAACCAACGACCGACTTGTTTTTTCCCTTGTTTGTATAATGCACTCCTTTTTTTCTAAACAATTTATTCTACTAAAACCGAGCCAGAAAACTAAAAATACCAATCAAATTCAATTTTCCGTTAGAATTGTAAAAAAAATACTGATTTTGGCCGATTTTACAACGTTTTTTTTTTATATCAACTTTGTTTATCCAACGTATAAAACCCTATAACTTTGTGATTATTGCTAGTATATTGTCCGCGTTCTCATAACTGAAAAATGACTTCAAAGACAAAGATTTAAAAAAAATGGAATGCCCTAGGACCTTGTGGAGCCAATATAATTTTTTTTTTTTTCTAATCCTAAGCCGTCAGTCATGAACTAAATTAGCTTTAATTTGGACAGAATGAAGTTAAATACCTATATTTTGATTAAAAATATATTGACTGAGCGAGTGGACGCTAAGCATGTCCAACTATGTCGTGATGTTGTGGTAGGAAGCGCGCCGCGCCCTAGATTCCCTGTGGCGCTAGAGTAGATGCTAATGCTTCGCTCGTTGGTTTTCTACACTACGGCAGTTAGGCGCGTACCTCACTGTTGATAAATAATGTTTGGCGCGTTAATAGACGTACCATTATATTTCTAAGCACATTTTTTGGATTGAATCCATATGTAAGTGTTAGCACCAGGCATAGGGGCAGATACAGCTTGCGAAGATGCCGATACTTTAATAGTTAAGACTGCTATTAATGCTATAGAAATGAATGAAAAGACTTTAATTTTCGGTGAGGATGTAGACGTACCAGTCATATCGTCCCAAATAGGCCTAGTAAATAGACCCATTTTTTTGCAAGAAAAGTACAAGTGGAAATAAAATGTATTTTATAACTGTGACAGTTTTATATTTCCTCAATTGAAGTGTTTAGTAGGATTTATTTATGCTTTTACAGAAAGTAATACCACGTTTTGTTTTTACAGTATTGGGAAAGGAAATATAATAAAAGTACCTAATAAATACCCCTCTATAGTCACTGACCTGCTGTTATAAAAACGGATTTCTTAATTTTGCGTAAATTGTAATGGTCAAGACTGTAAAAATAGCGAGAAACCCAAAGAAATCTTTGACATGAATGATGCAGATGAATGTGATAAGTTAGAAAGCGATGCGTTAGAAAATTTTGACGATCTTATTATCTCAGTAGATAAAAGCAGTGAGTCTGTAATAAGTTCTAAAACTAGTTTGTAAGTAAATGAAAAGTTATAGCGTGCATTATGTTGATGCGTAGTGTGATCGGATTTTAACAAAAAATGGAAGTTATTTTTCCACAAAAATTTTTTTCTGGCATGTATACACAATCCCTGCTCCAAAGTTACTGGATGTATATATATATATATATATATATATATATATATATATATATATTTGAGTACATTGCCTTATATATAAATCATTCGCCGTAGATAGCGCAAGTGATCGATGTTTCCGCCGCGCTGCAGCCGCCGCAGAGGCTACCCCCACTCCAGTTCCACAGGGCCCCTAGCGCGCGGTGCGCTTCCAACCGCAACTTCACCACATGTTTTGATATGCTTAGCGTCCACTCACTGAACCCATATATTTTTAAATCAGAATATAGGTATGTAAATCCATTATGTCCAAATAAGAGCCAAATTGGTACATAATTAACGGCTCAACATTTTTTTTTGAGGATAAAAAATTCTCTCGGCTCTTAAAGGTCCTAAGGAATTTAACTTTTTTTTTTTTACATCTCTGTTTTCAAAAGCACTTTTAAGTTATAAGTATGTGTATAACGTACAAGTAGTTAATACAAAGTTATAGAGACGTTTTTTAGACAATTATAGAGGGAATAAAACCTAAAGGCACGATCATGGATAACAAGATTTGGAGTCAGCATATTTTTTTACTATTTTACCAGAAATAAAATTGCGTCGTAACGAAAAAGTTTGTTTGAAGAAAAAAAGCCTTGTTCACTAAGCTATAAAGCCCAATATTGAATTTTAATGTTTAAAACTATTTGTACATAGTCTCTAATTAAAAAAATCATATCTCTTGCTAAAATACTAACGTTTTTTATCTTATAAATCTGAAAAAAAGGTTTATAGCATCTTGACGATACTTTTTATAAAATATACTAAGTATAAGAGTATGAATTGCATTTTTTAACACGTTTTGATGTTATAATACCCAAATACCTTAGAATTATATCTGTAATATTCCAATATAAAGTAGTATCTCAAAAGTTAAGTGAATTTAAATTTGGTTTCCTATTGTAAATTTAATATGTTCATTAATATAATTTAAAATATTAAATGTATCATCAGCTTTGTCATGGGATATACATGCTATTCCATCGTCAACATGTATTATAAAATTCTTAAGAGGTATTGAAGAAACTGCAAGTAAAGTATTTATTAAATCCTGCATCACAATATCAGCTAAAATTGGGCTACCTGGGGAGCCCATAGCTGAGCTAAACTTTTGTCATTGAAATTGCTTTTTAAAAAGAAAGTAATTATTATTGAAGATGAATTTAATAATATCTAAAAATTTAAAGAGATGTAGATTAATTTTTAATACTCATGTATGCCATATTCTTTCTATCGCTTGTGTAACTAATTGGAAGTGTACCTTATTAAATATGGCAGCCACATCAAAACCAACAAGAATATGTCCATATAGGACTCTGAAATATTAAATGAATTTAAAGATATTTTTAATATTATAATCAGACCGCGGTAAGTTGTTTTTCAAAAATAGTGTGATCCAACTTGAAAACAAATAAGTAGGTGCGCCAAGAGAAGATAAAATCAACCCCATTGGATTGTTCGGTTTGTGTACCGTAACTAAAACATAACACTTAGCTAAGTTACAATTATCTTTCATACTCATAATATTTCCTTCTAATATTTTCACCAAATAAATTACTAGAATTAAGTGTGGTATACAACCTATCTAATCTACGCACTACATAATTTAAGGGATTGTTCTTGATTTTTTTATAAATATTCATATCATTGAAACTGTCTTCAATTTTTTAAATACAAGCATTCTTATATAACATTACAAATGCTCCACTTTTATCGGCTCAAATTATTATTATTATTACAGTATTATTTCCCTTAAAAAACTGTAAACATTTCTTTACCATGATAAAAAATAAATTTTCCAAAATTGATCAAATCAAAATATAAATTTTTAGGAAATCTTATGATCAAGATTTCTGCTACAAAATATTCTCAAACAACGTTTGATAGCGAAAAAAGATCTTTTTGAAAAAAGACAATGTTATTAAATCAATACAATTAAAATAAAAAAAAAAAAAACAAATCGTTGGAATCATAATTTTTTTCCCAGCAATGTTGGGTATCCAAAAACAAAAAAAAATTACATAATGTCCATCGTAAAATATCCTAAGACAAGTATAAAAATTGGTTAAAGAAATCCTGAGATATGACTGATTACATACATTTCCCATTTACACCTAGCTATAAAATGTTTTTAATTTTAACTAAATACGTTTTTTTGTGTAAAATTCAATAATCTTTCAGAATTTATATCGTAAAATATCCTCAAATAATAATAAATAGTTTGAAAATCAACTTTTCCAAAACAATCGATTTTGCAAAATCGATAAAATACAAAAAACAAATATACACAGCAAAACTAAAAATTTCTTTTTAGTGATGATAGGAATCCAAGGACAAAAATAAATGCGCGCGTCGGACGCGTGACAGAAGCGAAGCTTTTACGCATTATATTGCAATAAAAAATAGGCCAATGCATTTTTAAAAAAAGCTTTTATGAGTGTTATTTCTAAATTCAAAGTACTGTTCACAATATTCACTCACTATATAAATTTCTGAAACTTTTTATATTAATTTCTTACCTGCTATAAATAAGCTATTTTAATTTTATAATGACTGCACCTACCGTTTTACAGATATAAGGTTTCAAAGTTGGACTCTTTAATGTGGGAAGTATAGGGTCACCCCTCGAAAAAGAGACTTTGTTATCGATGAAAAAAAATCGCTCTATGGATTATTTGAAAAAACTCTAATGTTATTTTGATGCCTTTAGGATTTAAATACCAAAATTTTAGATCATAAAATCGTGCCGTTTTTTAAATATCCTGATATTTATATGATCTGCTATGCTTTTAGTATATCTGTATAGTGATCAGGTTGCTCTTAACTTTTTTTATTTTAGTTAAATTTCATAATATTTCTTCTGACATCTATTATTTTTTTTATTAGTTATTTGGATATTTTAATTGCCATCAGCATAGGTAAACAATAATTGACATGCAAAATATCAATCATCTCTAAATTTATATGGGTTAAGAACGACTGCACGAGAACAACTATACCTTCAATATAGGCTATATCAATCCAAACAAATTGATTTTCTCATCGTGAGTGAAATCAAATTTTTGACAATTTATCACAATCTAGTAACAATAGGAATCAAAAATGTTTCGCGTTAACCGCAAATATCATGAAATTTACTTCAAACTATTATTATTTTTTCGTCCAGTTAGCAATGAATTTCGCCAAAATAATTTTTTTTTTTTTTTTT
>JAPYYV010019215.1:0-20005 GCA_030522625.1 Copidosoma aretas
CAATTCGAGCTCGTGAATCCCATACCCTCCGTTTCGCAACTCTTCCGGCGAGCGCCGCGTGCGCATTACAGTTTTAAGGAGGCGCGAAACTTTGATAAGTTTGCCCAAGGCTCGCGGAACTGCCGCGACGGCTGTACCCTCGCGCGCTCGCTCGGCGCGCAGTCTCGCGCGGGATTTTTCTTTTGAAAAGTGCGCGCAGCGAGCCGTGGGAAATCACGAGCCTGCGCCGGAGCGTTGCGCAAGCGTTTGGTTTTAATCTTCGTGACGTGTGCTTCCAGCTGTACGAGAAACGCGAAAGACGAATCCTTCGAAGCAACGATTTCATCGTTATTGTTCTCTCGGTTGAACGTTTTTGTTGAATCGTGGATGTATGAATGAGACGCTTGGAACATTTGCTCTCGGAAATACAGTCGATGCTCGTATGAACGATGGGCTGCATCGATACCGAACGAGTCGTACACACTGACATTGCGCTCGTTTTTACCAAACGTTTGAATCGTACGTTCGAGAGAACTCCGGACACCACCAATCCAAGTCACAATTAACCAACATTCCCAGTATCTGCGGCCCGCGAATTTTATTCGACTCCCACCAATCACGTAACCAGCTTGCACCGATCACATCGGGCTACGGAAGCTTCGTTCGAAATCATCCTCTCCTCCAAACTCCCGTCGGTACGCGAGAAAAAAGCATGCGAATTGCGCAAAACAAAGTACAGTGGCCTCCATCCATTTTACTCGTGCACCCCCGAATCCGTGCATAATATACCAGTACCAGTCCACCGGTCGATCCCCGTAATTGCGCGGTATTCTCCGCTCGTTCTCGGCACAAGGAAAAGTTGAGGCTCGCCGCGGAAAATCCGGATGCTGATCGTACAATCATCCGGCCTCGGCGGATCTAATTGAAAGTCGGGGGCCCGCGGGATCTCCGCGGCTTCTCTTTTACCCCCGATCCGGCGCGCCGGTCCGCTTCTATTCGAATTCGACTCGGCGGAGGAGGGTTTCCCGTTCCGAGTGTTTTTCTCGGGCGCCGATGGAAATTCGGACAAACAGTCTGTGCAAACGCTGACTTGTCCTCGTCAGCCATCGGCGTAGGGATGGCTCGCAGCGTTTTTGATGGAATCAGCTGCAGGGCGTTTTTCGAGCTTTCGGGAGGTTGTACAGTTGCTCTGGCAAAGGACGCGAAAGCCGCGCGAGGGTGATTGCATTGATTTTCTCGCATCAGCTATACATGTATTCAACTTTTCAATATTCAACGCTGGATCGATGGAGCTCATTTACAGGACTGCAGTGTATTTGCATGACCACGTGCGCTTACGGACGAGCTAGAATTATACTGCCGAGGATACTGGGTCACTTGAACTAATACTCTCCCTTATAAATCACTTTTGACGGTAGGCATACTTCGAGCGCAGAAAATTGCTTTGAAAAAACATTTAGAAACGAACCTTTATACATTATATGAACATCAGGGTTGACACGAATCGTTTATTTTTAGATCGCACGATTTTTTTCTCAGCCTTGCACATAGGCTGTCGACAATTCCTTATGGTAGTACAATGGGTACTTGGCTAATCAAGACGCCAAGTGTATTCCTATCCAAAATCTCAATGTAGAATCAACCCTGATTTTAGCGTGGTATCAATGCTGGCTCAATACTTATTCAACTCTGATTCAATACCTAACGAACGTTGATTCAATGGGTGTCGGGACACTGAAATCTATCGCAAATCACATCGACTCTGCATTGAATCTACGTTGAATCGATTCGTGTCGAATCAACATTCTGCGTTGAATTGTAATTTTTACTCGTTACAAGGTGAGTGAGTATATACTCAATATTGGTTCAACTTAGATTCAACAATTTAAAAAACATAATTGACAAGATACTCGAATACCTCTGGTTTCTTATTAGTCCGCAGTTATGTTCATTCAATTTAGAATCTTTATAACCCAGAACAAGCGTGAAACCCTGTCTCTACTACTCAGAGAATCAGTTACCATACACTCGATAAAATACAATCTACAATCTTCAAGTTTTCGCATTTCCACCCGATCGAAAGCAAAACAAAGAAGCGGAAAATATTAATACGTAGCAGACAGATTGTTGCGCGCGCACAAAAGGCTCCGAGGTCTCGCGCTATCGAGTTTTCCACATAATACACAAGTACAGACAACAGAGCAAGCTGCTTCTCAGCGGCTCCGGCTGTTTTCCGGGCGGCCGTTAATTAAAAGTTCGTCTCGCCGGTGGGGGTCGGCCGAGAATATTTCCGCGGCCCATCAAATCACAAAGGCGCGCGGGGCTGTGATTCCGCGACGTTCCGAATCGAGAGCGATCGAATGAAAAGCCACCAGCCGGCTTACGACGAACTCGTGTACACAATGCGGGGACGTGACTTTTAATTGGCGTCTTATACCTATCTTGAACAAAAAAATGATAACGAAAATTCCACGTGTACCTCGAACCGTTTTCCTCGTCCTCCGCGCAACGGTGTTCGAATCGCCGCGTGCAATTATTATTCCCGACGAAGGAGATCCCCCCCCCCCCCCCCTCCCGGCATACCACCGCGAGCGAGCGCGCGCACACGAGTATAGTCCGAAAAATGCAAACGACGGTCCGAAACGCCGGGAGGGCACGCGACAGGTGGAAGGGGGTCTCGTCGATCGCGCGATTTAGCCTTTCAATCGGCCGCTGCCGCCGGTCGAGTTTTCGGTGCGGGATCGATCGCGCCCGTTATAAACGCGCGTACCCCACCAGACTAGCTCCTCCTCCAGGGGCGTGCAAAGCGCGCCCGATGTTTCCCATAATATATTTGTCGATTTAATAAAGTGCCCGTTAATGGATATTGCGGGGCCGAGGGCCGGCGCTGAGTCAGCCTCTCTCCGTGTCCCCGTGTGTGTGTGCGCGAGCTCTGGCGTGCAAGTGCGTCCAAAGTAGGGAGGGAGGGGGGGGGGGGGGGAGGGGGGGGGGGGCGGGGGGGGTGGGGGGGGTACGGGGGGTGGGGGGGGGGGGGGGGGGGGGGGGGGGGGGGGGGGGGGGGGGGGGGGGGGGGCATTATGATGATTCGTTGCTGCGCGCAGTTGTTGCCGGATTCGCCTGTGGACTGGGAGGCGGGGGTTTTTGTTCCGATTTTGAATCGTATACAGGGTATATGGCGTTGTGTTTTTTATCTCCGACGTTCGGGATGGGACAAGCTAGGAGGGAAGGGGGTGTTTTGATGGCGTTGACGCTCCATGCGATTGTACTTAGTCCAAAGAAGTTCGACCGAGAAAACTGTTTTCATTTCGTGTCTATCAAAGTGCGAGTAGGTTATGTGTCGATCTATTGGCAGCGATTTTTCCACCCTCAGAAGACCTATGAATGTAACTTTCCCACGGGATCACTCGCAAACGCAAAAACATCATTTTTGTAATAACGCATGCGTGAAAAATCTTTTTGGTCATTCTTTCGGTCTACATTGTCCGTTATACCCGTCACGGACGCGTCGGCGTTCGACAAAAGGATTAACAAGCGCGGCTCGGCACCTATTGTTCGACAAAAATTTAATCCGAATAATGCGCCGGGACGATAAGCCGAGCTAGTGGACATACAATAGAAGAACGCTCTTTTGATGTTTTCAAAACGCGCGAGAAAAATCCCGCGAATTGATAAAACGCGCTGGTGAAAAATTCAGATTACCGTCATTTTGCTCTTTTTCGCGTGTGCCGCGTCCTCCTGTACAGCGGATGAGGATATATTTTCTTCATCCCCTCGTTCGCGAATGTTTTCACGTCCCCGCGAACAACGCGGATACAGTATCACTGCGGGCTCCGCGTTTTGTCGAGCGATCTTTTGTGCTCGCGCCATTCAGCCGCGTAGGTATAATGCGCAGACTTCCTAAAAAGCACCAGGGAGATAAATTATCCGCGATTCCACTGTATTCGTGCTGGCGCAAAAAAATAATTCGAATCACAGTGTCGTACATCATACTCAGTTCTTTTAAACAAGATAGGAAGACTGTGCCGACCCTAGGAATTCGTTGAAAATGTTTTCAAAGTGCCTAACTAAAGTAATACTCTTAAACGATCAAATCAATGTGTCATTTCTGGGTTATTGGATACCGAAAGATTCCCAAGGGATTTCCAATAGTGTTGCTTAAAATACTACAAAATGATTGCAAAGATAATATTATCGTCTGGAAATCCCTTGGAAATCTTGGAAGTCTCCGAATCGATTACTATTCCTGCATCGGGTTAGTTGGCTCGGACTATTGTTATTAGGTTGAAAGATTTCCAGCCAACCAATCAACCAACCCACAAGTATTGATTCAGTCCGATCGTTTGAGGGTGTCACTTCCAAGTTTTGAAGATTTCCAAGGTCAGGGGATGATTCTCAATTTCCTAAGAATGCCTACGAGACACTTTGAGGTTAGAATTCGAGGGTCCAATGAGTAAGGATACACCCACTATCCCTAAGGCATAGATTTTCCCGTTTCAGAGGACGAATCCTGCCTTGATGTATCTTCGAGTTTCGTGTACTCCTGTATGCATGAATGATCGCTTTATGCACGCGTAGGACTTGGGTAAAGGTATATACCGTAACACAAACATCAAAAAGCGCTCTCCCGTCTCCGTCCCGCTCCCGCATAAGAAACAACTCCAGGGCATGAAAAGGCCGCCCCCGCTTATCCTTAAATGTTCCCCACCCTTACCCGCTCAAGAAAGTCGCGCTAATTGCCACCAAAGCTCGCGTGTATTGTACACCACACAATGTCAAAAGGATCCGTGGGGGTCGCGATTCCATTTGTAATAGGTATGTATAGATGCGGTGGTGGTGGCGTTTGTTTGACTCCCCCCCCCCCCCCCCCCCCCCCCCCCGGCGGGGAGGGGAGGGGGGGAAGCGACACACCGGGGGGGGGGGGCGACGATTTCGCCGCTCCGTGCCAAGAAGCCGGGGGCTCGTCGATAAGAGCTCTGCTGCCGCCGGGCCGGGAGATTTGTGGGACTTGGAAGTAAGTGCTGCCTTTGCTTCTCACTGCGAGATCTCGTTTTCCCTTTGCTTCTCTCCTGTAAAGGCGCTCGCGAAGCGCTCGTGCGGACGCATACATCCTTTATTTCGAATGAAGGTTGAACGGACGGCAGCGAGGAAAAAGGACGGATGATTAGAGCTAACCTCGCTCGATATAAATTTATAATACAACCCGTTGCCGGAGTGAGGATATCGAAAACTGATTCAATCCACGCGTATGATGTATGCACCCCCCTCCCGATGTCCCCGGCCACTCGAAGCACAAAGCCCCGCACCGAGTGAACGAACCTCTGCGGCTCCGCAGCAGCAGCAACGACACAGCGACAATGGGTGGGCAGGGGGGGGGGGGTAGGCTCGTCCGGAGTTGTAAATCGGGGCTCTGCCGTTCATTCATTTTCATTAGCGGCGAATCCAATTTACAATCGCGCGAGCTTCTCTTCGCTCAAGGGGGGTGGGGGGACGCGGGGCCAATTACATATTCCGGCGAGGATGAGTAAAAGTTGGGAGTAGGTATGGGTACCGTGAAAAAAGAAGGGCCGAGCGACGCGGGGGGCGGAAATGTGATTATGCGGGGGGAGGGAGAAGAGTTGCCCGTGCGCTCCGCGTATGCCAGCTTCTGTGTACGCTTTGCGGGGCGGGCTTGTTTTGGTTTCATTACGGGGAATGTGCACGAGAGAAATAAGGGGGAATATCCCCTTTTGCGCGCGAACTCTGACCTTGCCTCGCGGGTCGTACGGTCGCGGGCTTTTGGTTTCTTTTCCGCTCTGTTGGTCGCTTGATTAGGCGTGTGCGAGTGCACAGGATACGTAACCTTGATTTTTCGGGCGTTAATTACGGGCGAGAGTGTTTTTGGGGCTGGGATAACAAATTGCACGGGCGGATGGTAATTCGAAGGCCGGCGAACGAGCGTAGAGTGTGCCCTCTTCGCATTGATTTTCCGATAGAGGGGCGTTAGTAGTGATGCGCGTAATTGATGGTCGTTCTCTGCTTTTTGTAGGGGGGTGAGTAGCTCTGCCTTCTACAGAGTAGCTTACCTGGTTCGCTCTTCTTCTCTATCTTTAGGAAAGGAGTATTGACTATACGTGGATCAACGGAACACGTATACTTATATTTAAGACATAATTTCGCAAACTGGCAAGATTTTTATCGCGAAACTCGTTCGCCATTCCGACGCGCATAAATCCGTTGACGTAGGGCAGCGCGTTCCAGATCGAGCCAAAAACAACTCCGTCGTACGGCACCAGCTACGCCGAGCCGGCAAAAAGAGAGCTGCCGTCACGCAATCTCCGCGAGCTTCCACACGCGCCTGCACCCGCGCGTCATAAAAAGTCTATTGAAACGCAAAAACATAACGTTCGTCATACACGCTGCACACATAATCGTCCTTCCGTGCGTTCACTGCTGCAGTTATACACCGTGACTATGCATATACTTTATGTACACGGTCCTCGTTGTCGTAGTCGCAGTCCTACTTGTCCTATTTATATGCACTTATTTTTCCCGCTCGACTATACCCATGCACACATGTTTGCACGCACGGCGGTCTAGTTTCGCCTATAGAGCAAAGAGAGCGCACTCTGCTACGATATTATCTCTTTTTTCTTCTTCTTTTTTTTATTGAAAAGAAAGAAAAAGCCATACTTTAACCACGACTAAACGACCGATCCCAATTCAGGAGCCTATACACAGCACGAATCCTCGCGCAAAGGATCTTTTTTCCCCCCACGCCCCCCACGGGGGGCATCCATCGTATCGCGAGATTTTCCTTCCTCCCGGGCCGCCAGCTATAAATTCCAATGCATGCATATTCAGAGCCCCCCTTATGAAATAATCATGGAATTATTACTTCTGGACGCGCCTTCGTTTCTCTCCTCTCAGCACGCGTACAACCTTACACCAGCCCCCCTTCCTTTTTTTCGCAACCCCCCTGATTGTATCCCGTGTTTTGAGCGCGCTGCACCGAGGAAAGAACGCATTAATCCCCGGGTGATCAGCGGAGAGTTGTTCTATCTTTCTCGTGCGATTTTTCGGTCGCTGCGTGCACCTCTGCGCGAAAGGGAGTTTGTTCCGCAGGTCGCGATTGCGCGGGGTCCCCGGGGATTCATCGGCGGGGCTAATGCTCGAGTTTCCAGAGTCGGGGGTACGAGGAGTTTTGCATTTTTCATGAGCTTTCGATCGGGTATACGCGCGGTGTAAACAGCCTCTTCGTTTTGCTCCCAAGGGGAGAGGAGGAGAACAAACTTCCGCGCCGATTAGCGGGGCTTGTTTGTAGTAGGAGCAAAAATATTTGGGTGCCGGTAGCGTAGCGGGGGGTGGGGACGAGGGGCGCGAGATGGGAGAATGTAACGAAGCTAATGGCATGGAGAGTTGCCGATAGCGTGGTGTTGCTGTTGTCGTTTGCAGTACTTTTTTTGGAATGTTTTTACTCCCCCTTTTTTTTCGAGGAAGGATCGCGGGGGGCTGATGGTTTATTGAAGATCTGGCGGCTATGGTTAACTTTTTATATTTGCTACCGCGTTTTCATTACGCGAGTATTTTTTTGAGAACGGGAGCGAATATTGTGTTTCAGCGACGGAAGATCGGGAAAAGCTGCCGCGAGCCTAACTGTCCGTGCGGGGTTTTGTTTTTCTCCGTTTGCGTCCGTCGACATTTGCTCCGCGCGCATTGTCTCTTCGTTGCTAACTCGGTGTTTCATTTCACTGCTCGGGTAATGGAAGACGACTTGGATTTTTTGTTTCGTTGATACATTGCAATTATAAGTAACGATGCAGTGAATAAACGCATGGCAAGTTAAGAGGCCATAGAAATGTAAATACAACTTTCAACTCCAAAGATTTTTATTTCCAGTATGATTTCCAAAACGTAAAGTATAAATATGAGTTATGACGTACTTCTTTCGAAAGTTTTATATTCTTTTATGGATCCTGTACCAAGCTCAGTAACAGTTTTTTAATTATTTTTTTCGTTAGTTTTCAGTTGATTCTAAACAAAAAGTTCCTTACGTTACGACAAATCAATTTTCGCAACCCCCGTCAAAGTTTATAACTTGAATTTCAAAAAAAATACGTTCGTTGCCTTTTTTGGCTCGAAAAGTGAGGAAAAAAATTGTTCTACCCACAAATGTATTTGTTCCACACGCAAAACTTTTCCCACATCTCCGGTAGCCCCAAAAGACACCACACCCCCGGCAAAAGCGTTTCTCGGAAAAAAAACACTTTTCCATCCAACAGGAGTTTTTCCATAGAATTTCCCTCACACACGCGTACAGATCGGATAACCGTAGCACGAAACAAAGCATAACCCATAGCACGCACCGAACAGTGGAAACAAAAAAAACTATCGTCGGGACGAGAACCCCCCCCCCTCCCCCCCCCGCAAAGTAATATCACTAGCGCGAGCGGAGGCACTTATATCGGCCCCGTCTCGCAGCAGGAGGCGCGCGCCCGTATAACGGGTTGTACACGCGCGGCTCCTATCTCTCCGGGACGCTCGCTCGAGCGCTGATCCCGAACTTTCATCGCTCACGCTGCTGCCACTTCCTCCGATACCCACTCCCCTCTTGGCTCTTTTTTTCTACAGGGGGTGGGGGGGGGGGGGGGGCGGAGAACCCCCGACGCAATCTTGTTCGTGTACGGGTATTTCATACTTTTCGTAATTTTATCTTTCGTTCTTCTCGGCGAGAATGTTTTCGCCAATCGGAAGGGATGAGCTACCAGGGTTCGGAAAAACATTGCTCCGTCGGTACTTGCGAACGCACAACGTGTGCTCCGCCTCCCTTTTCGGCAGCGTCACCCGTTCCTTTTTTTTGTTTTCGCCACGCGCAGGGTAAGCAGGAGAGAGGAGAATCGATCGACCGGCCGAACGGGCGAGCGATAACAGCTGCCAAGTCGGATCGCAGGCCCCGGGCTCGTTAGTGTCAGCGACCGGGCGTTCGAGCGCTCGCAATGAATTTCTCGCCCCCAGCCCTACCTCACCACTTTCGCTTCGCCGCAGTGCGAAAATAGATACATCCACTCCGTGCAGCTGAGGAACTTGTACTTGCGAGGTCTACCATGGCGGAAAGTGTACTCCCACCGTCCATCCTTATGGTCCCGCGTATGGGCGTGATTGGATGTGCGTGTCTGATTTCAGCAAAGTATATGGATTTAGAATCAATCGTAATAAAATTTGGGAAAAAATAACTATTCTCCAAGAATGAGTTTTCGGATGTAACTGTGTTGCGAAAAACTTGTATCCTTACACATAGATATATTATTTTTATCAATGTACAATTTTTCGGAACTATGACTTCTCGTCAATTAGTTACACGTGATGTATCGTTTTCCAAAATGGAAGACTTCTTTTTCCATCAAGTCGTTAAGTAACCATCAAGAAACCATACCTATAGCTTTTTGGATTGTAATTTATCTAAGATTACATTTTTTTCGAAAACAAACGCGAATAAGCGTTTCGACTTATTTTCGAGCCGCTTGTCCGAGTACAGTTTGTCCATGTGCAACCCCCTTGAAAAGTGTTTCGAGGAATTCTTTGTGGAAATTCCACGCGGGATCAACGTTGAAATTAATTGCAAATTACAAAAAGCGCAGATATTATTCAAAATATGATGATAAACTAAATATATATTTTGTAAAAAACAAAATGTCCATCTCAAACATGTCATTGAGGGAAACAAATTGAAATCCCACGTGGATTCCACGTTGAAATCTTTCACGCATCAGCTTTGATTTTACGAGTCTCGAGCAGAACCCATTTACTGTTTCGCGTAGCGAGCACCCGATGCCGTGGAATGACGGGATTTTCCATGCGTCGATCCATACACAGGACCTTGCCTGATGCGTGCTGTTCTGGACCGTTTGTCATCACCGGGCGGGCGTTCAATTTCACTTTTCAAAACGATAAGCGGACGGGCCACGATGCGCCAGTGACCGCAGCACCGCGCGCTCCGTCGAAACAACAGCGTGTAAAATCCCATCAGAGCGCTCGTGGATCATATGTACGTAAATATGATACCTGCGGTGGGTTCGAAAGCCCATTGTCTCGGGAGTCATTGTCGGCCATCGAAACTTTTGCCTCGCGGGGCTTTTGTTGTTGTATTCGTCGTGGGGGTGCTTCGAAGACTCGTTTCGAACATTCATTTGTCCGGGGACAGAATGATGAACAATACGTACGTAAAAATCATCGTAGTACTTGTGTTAGAATCACCAGTGGTTCTATACGAGAGAACTGCACCATTCAGAATAACTGCAGGGAAGACAGCGGCGCTGATTTGGATGACTTTTTGTATGCGAATTATGAACAGTCAAGAAGAACTCTTCGTGCCTTCAGGATTGAACTAAGCTGCCACAATATTATTTGACATCTGAATCAGCGCTTTCTTCAGTGTGTTTATACAAGTTATATAATTATGTAAATACAAGTGTGCATTCAAGTTTCTACGTTATTATGAAATGCATCACAGTTACGTTGATAAGCTTTTAAAATCTGTCCTTGGGTAGGTATTTTACTAATCTTATTGAATCAGGAAATTTTGAGCATTAAAATGAAGACAGAAGTCAAGAAAATCACGAGCGAGAAGTACAACATATGCATTGTCCCGTCGTCGGAAGTGCATATGTATGGGCTGTAACATCGCCACGCTGACACTTACATCAATTCACCGCTTCACAGGGAGCTATAGACCAACATACGTATACACATGTTATACCCACGGGCCGTGGAGGGAACGATCAAAAAATAAAAAAAAATCGGCGCATCACACCGATCCTTCCCTCGCACTCGTGTAGTACCAACATCGGGCGGTGACGAGAGCGGTGTTCGCGCAACGGGTGGCCCTCCCCCTCCCCCAACTCCAGCTGACTCCCCTTTATCTCCTTCCTTTTTTTCCCCTATCCCCAGCTCCCCGAGTGCAGCGGCCGGTCGTGATTTATGCGCATTAATGAACGCCGGGGCGGACTCGCGGCGTTCCAAGTGTATTTGCATCCGGGGGGCCTCGTGTGAAAATGTACCCTTTCGCGTCACTTTTTTCGTCGGAGAAGCAAATTAAGGGACGCGTGCGGTCGGTGCGGAAGGAGTTTGTTGGGGGGGGATTCGTTTTTTTTGAGAGCCTGCGTTGAAAGTGGATATTTTTGGAAGACGCGAGGTCGCCGAAGATGATGGGTTTGCGTTGCTTTCGAGAGATGCTTGTGGGCGACCGGCCTCTGTTTACGTGCTTTTGCGCGGGTGCGGTTAGTTATTTTAGAGTACCTTGTTGCTCAGCTGTTAAGTTACTTTTAAGATATTATGAAGATGTAAGATGTTTAAGACATAAGAATTAGTAGTTGCTTGTATAGTAACACCATGCATAGAGTTCGTTAATGTACAAGTCGTTTTCAAAATAATGAAGTTTACCCGTTAGTAATATAAAAACTATTTTTTATCATTTTCTTTTAAAACGATCCACTCCTCAACTTCGACGTACAACAATTCCGTCATTTTTTGTTTACGTGAAAAAGGAAAAATATGTGTCCAATATTTTATGCTAATCTACATGACGGACCGAATGGAATTTTTCTCATATGCAAGATCCCAACTCTGGTGGAAGTTTTTCAAGCACAAGCATTTTTGACAGAAAATACGATTCCTTTCGGAACAAACGAAAACCGGGGACAACCTCTCCATTGTCCCCCAACTGCGAAATCAAAATAACAGAACAGAGGTACAGGCACATCACCCAGCAGCATCAAGAGTGCATCCCTCGCCTATTGCCATCACCAGAGCCACGCGGCCAGAGGCAAAATGATCGAGCGCCGGTCCGGCGAGATAACGAACGCCTCGACCCCCTTCCTCTGCTCTCCCGTGCGCCTCTTCTCACACTGCAGCCTCGATATGTACATATATCGGTATGCGACGCCGAAGCCGAACTAGAACAGCGTACAAAGGCACACGCACGCGCAAACTGACCCCATACTACTGCAACCTTTTCAGCACCTATATACACCCAAAGCGCGAAAGACGGATGGCAACAGTCAAATTGGGATTCCGAGAGCCCCAGCACACCCATACAACCCATGTACGAATTTCCGAAACTCGGCCGAATTCCGTATAATGCCTCTGCCGGCGCTGCTATACCACAGCCCCGAGATTTCGCCCCTCCGCACCCCGCGCCTCTGACGTTAATCGCCGCCACGGCCGCGTTATAGGTGCATGTGCCGTATAAGCCAGGGGCTAGCTGACGCTGCGGAATTTGCTCGCCTATATGTACGCAGAGCCGCGAGTTTGTGTGTTTGTAACGCGTTTGAGAGAGAGAGATTCGAAATCAGAGATTCCGCCCGCGCTGTATAACTCGGTCGTCGGCGTTATATGAGACTCACGCTCTTATATATATGAGCGTGTGTGCGTTTGCCGCTGTTGCGCTTCGCTGCAGCGATGCGCGTTGCTCTGTACAAAGCCTGTATACACGAGACGTCGAGGTTATGTTCGCAGCGGACTTGGCCATTGTTCGGGGTAGCGTGTGACGGGGGGGGGGGGGGGGGGGGGGGGTGGCCACTCTTGTATTTCTCTTGTTTTGGTCTCCGGCCGCGGGGGGCGCGGGGGGGTCTCTCTGCTCGCGGGCGCATTTGAGAGACGTGATCGGACAAATTAAACGTCAATGCGCGCCTGTTACCGGTTACCGGCGAATTCGCCATCTTTGAGTATATGTTTGTACAGATGATACGTACGTGCAACCTGCGTTATTGTGGTTACGTTCGGATGCAGTTGGAATTTAATCCCCTGGAACACGTCCAAAACGATTCATCGCGCTGTTTAGGAATTTTGAGCCGACATCGCGCGAACTATCGTGTAATTAGGTTGGGAGGCGCTTTTCTCGCGCGGAGGTATGTTATGCGGGGAGTTTTAACGTTTGATATAACGAAATTTAATCGAGCTAGGTACGAACTAAGTACAAGCACGGCATTTGTATTACTGGAGAAATGGTAGTAATAAGCTCGGCAGTTGTTAGGTATTTTGATGTTATGTAACTATTGGCCAAACATTGCTTGCATTGTTCGCGCGTACGGTATGATAACACAGCTAGTTTGGAAAGTTATGTTATGAAACGAGTGTACGGAGCTTGAGTGAGTGGCCGCGTGGTGGCGCATTGTCGAAAATAGCGTGAAAAATAGAGAACTCGCAAGTGTCCAAAAATTCATAATGGTTAATATATAAGGAGGTTTAAGAGCAAAGTCCTGTAGCGTCTGTGGCAGGGGCTGTCGACATCAGCCACACTGATGAGTCTGTCGGCAGTCCTGGGACGAAACGTCAGCTTTCCCCCCCCATATTTTTCTGAAGTTAACAGTTATGAGTAACTTTTGTTTTAAATGGATACTGACGCGGAAAAAATCTTGTCCTTCCTCGGGCACTTTCGCAACCCTGGTAAACCTTCAGTAGGAAAAATAGGATTCGCCACTCATGTGCATCCGACCAGGGCGGTCCCAAAGGTCCCAAAATGATTTCCCATTTAAATAGCATGGGATTTGAGTTCTTTAAACTTCATTTAATTATTTCCACCTCTACAAATATTATCCCAGGATTTTTGAACTGGTGAATTTTTTTACGTTTTATTTGAACTTGATACACAATTTTTTTCAGCTCCAAAGGACTAAACAAAATTCGATTTCGGCCTTCGAAGCCTTCGAACAAAAGAATAACGCAAAAACGGAATTTTTTTAACTTTATTGTTTAGAGCTGAAAGAAGAAAAAAAGTAAACAAAGTTCAAAAATCCAAATCCCATTCCATTTGAATGGGTAATCATTTTGCGTCTGCTGGCCACGCGTCAACCGGAGAATTTTCGTACTTTTAGGGTGTGAATTTTTATCTCGGGATACAAAGAGAGGGGTTTCAAAGGGTGCGGATGGAAAGCAAATGCACCCACGCCGCAGCACGAGACCCGCTGCACGCCGATTCGAGGGTCTCGAAAGCTCCTCGATCGCCGCACCGGCGCTGAAAACAAACGCATCTCCGGCCGCGCCGCCGAAACAACGATTCGCCCGGCTCGCGCTTCACCGCCCGCGGCCGGATCCCCGTGTTTTTCGCGGATGTCCGATTTTACAATTCCGCCCGAGCGCCAACTTTGCCGGCAGCGCGCGCGTCCTGCTCCCTCCGTTTCCCACACTGTGCGCACGTGTGATGCACAGGCGAGGGGCCAATCAGCCGACCCCCGTTAGACCCGGGGGGGCTTTTTTCGCGCGCGAACCTCGGGTCAGGGGGGGGGGGGGACGATTCGTGCAAACGCGAGCGGGCCATTGTCGTCCGCGTGTATTATGCTAATCGCGGGCCATTCGAGCCCGCGCGAGCGTGTAATCCGTTTGTTTGCCCCGCATCGTCAAACGATCGCGCGTTTGATCGGCCGGACGCTTCTCGGCTGTCCCCGCGTCTGGAGAAGCGGTTGGTGTTTTTTCCCTTGCCGCGCCGATTGACTCGGTACATGCGAATTAATCGGGGCGTAAGGGAGTGAGTCGTCGTCGTCGATCGCATGCAAATATAATCCTCCCGTTAAATAGGAGCTATTATTCATGCCCAATCGGACGAGCGCACGGGAGCTTAGGTCCGCTCGTTCTTTTTCTCCTTTCTCTCGTTCGTTTCGGCGATGCGCACGTGCGAGCGCGCGTTTTTTTTTTTTTTTTTTTTTTTTTTTTTTTTTTTGTTTTTGTTTGGTTGTTAAATGGAAGCTTGCTTGTTCGCCCGGCTTTCGTTGTGTGTGTTCGCACCTCTAGCGTACGAGAAAGCGAATATCGTGATAAATGCGTTGGACAGGAGTGTTTAATTTTTTTAGTATTCAATTTGAAGAGGTGTAAAATTACTCGAGCCCACTTTACGCCAAGTAACGAACACGACTCGATCGAACTGATGTATGTTTGCAATATAAACAACACGACTCAGTGATGTACATTATTTGTCAACCGAAATTAACACAATTTGCCCGTTATTTCAATAAAACCACTTTGTATTATTTTTACCGTGTGCATACTGCTCCCAAACTGATCCCAAACAAAAATACACATAAATTCGATCGATCCATAACAACACCACTAATTGGCTTTTAACCCGATTCAATTCCATCAGGCCAGCTTGATGGATTATCGAAAAATAGTTCGCGAGTTTCGAACAAAAAGTGACGATGATATAGCATACCTGAGTTTGGAAGTAAAGGGATTGTGAGACGAACTCGCAAAGTATAAAATTGATGAATGGCGTGACGCAAAATTTTTAATGCACCGCGCTATAGTTTTACCGCTCGTGTGAAAATGGAACAAAGATATTTCACCGATATTTTCCGATAACCCATCCAACCGACCTATACTTATAACGTATCTAAAAAGGTTTTTTAGGGTGAAAACGAATCAAAGCGAATTTTTACTCAACGAACTTGAATCAGGACACCGCGCTGTTTAGTGATCGATCAGCGCTTAATTCGGTGGATGTTTGAATTTCGACCTTTTATTGTTATTGATATTGAACTTTATTAAGCAATTAAGGACTCCTACGTGGCACTTGTTGGAAAATAATAATGGTTATATGCTGCCCTTAGAAATAGTAAACACAAAAAAAATGAAAGGATTTTGTAATTGTCATGCATTTCGCGGTAAAAATCTGGTTAATGCATACCAATCCGAAATACAAAAGAGGAGGACTTTGATGTGAAGTTCGTACCTAAACAACAACAACAAGGCGGCAGATGAAAAAAAAACAAAAAAAAAAAAAAAACCCAACACGCCCCCCACCCCCCCCCCGCCCCCCAACACCGCACGACGGGCTCAAGATACGTCAGAAAAATCAATCCCTCGCTGTACGAACTTTTCCACCGCACGCCCGGCTCCCTCCGAAAATCCAGCCGGCTCGCGCACGCCAGCCCCCATTTACGCGAGAATAGCGCGCGTTACGGGATCAGCGTCGAAACATCGTTGTCGAGACGGGGAGGATCCCTACACCTTTCAACCCTTCGCTGCTAATGCGTAGTATGGGTTGAGACGGGCAGAGATGGGTTTTGTACATGTGTGCTGTTTGCCAGGGGGGGGGGGGGTTTGGCAGTTCTGGCCGGTTTTGTATACATGGACAATGCACGTGGTTTTTGGACTCTGCTCGAGGAGTTGCTTTTTGGCATTTCGTGTCGGGCGTTTTTTGAAATCTTCAGTATCTCAGATCCCGGACTGCATTTAATTATCTTACGTGATACATTTTTTCGAGGGTTGTAAATTTTTGATGGGAAAAAAAAGCTGGAACGATTGCCGAATAATCGGTCCATTTTCATCGTTTTACTTTTGTTATGCTTCTATGGGTGTATTTCACAGTACGTTGATTTTTTAATGTTTTTTTACACCCTTGGATGGAAAGAATCTATCTTTCTCTCGAAAAATATTTTCAAATCTCGTCTCTAGGATCAAGTTTCGGGTTTGACTTTCTGAAAGAGCGTTCCAAAATTCTTTTTCAAATGTAACTCGAGCTTCCGATCATCCAGCGGCCAAAAAATATTCTCATGAAAAAGTCATAAAACACCGGAATAAACGTACCTATATGTACCTCGTATTCTATCATAAAAAATGAGAAAAAAAAAATAGTTCTAGCCTTCCACTCTACGTGATTCGGTCGAAATGCATCGAGAAGCGCAACCGTCGTCAATATTCACTGAAACACCGCAAAAAAGAGGAAAAATGGAAAAAATGCGCCAGCACTACCACCTATACGGTAAACGCAAGCGAGAAAAAAGTAAAAAAATTTCGCGAAAAAATGTTGAAATTTTCTCCACTTTTTACAATACACCCGCGGAACTCGACAGAGAGCACATCATCACTGACGTGCGGAAAAAACAAAAAATACTACTACATGTCTACATGTTTGTATTATGCATCTTTCTTTTCCTTTCACACATAATATGTAGTGTAAATATTTATAAAGCAGTTTTTATCTTTATCGCTACATATCAATGTCATGTGAACTAAATGAAAAGGCTTCGAGTTCTTAAATATATGATGGTTCAATAGAATCGAAAATGGCACAGTTAGATAATCAAAAGTACTTTCATATTTCTAACGATGATACAATATACTTAATACACAAGGTTAATTCAAGACATTTTTATGATAGTTTTATAGATGTAAAACTGATGTTCATGAACGTCCTGTAGATTTAGTTGCTGATACAAGATTAAGCGATGATTTTTGACAAATAAGCGTTATTATGTTTTTGAAATATTTAGAAACACAAACTATATAGAAAATAGAACTACGTGTGCATGCTCTAATGGCTAAAGAGAGAAAAACGGCCCTAGAGCTAGCAACTAACTTTGTGCTTTGTACCTTCGACTGCGAGACTTTCTGTACATCACAGTCGATTATCAACGCCAACACGATGAAAAGGTAAAAATATGAACAAAAGATTTAATTAAAGATTATTTAAAACAATTGTATGGATACAGGAATTTCGTTTAATTTTGATGAGGTGAAGGTTTTAGATGTTGATGAGTTCAAGTGCAAAAGACAGTTTTCAGAATTACTAGTAATTACTAAATATTTTTTGGCACATGAATAATATTAATAGAAATCCGATTTAAACAATATCTCTGAGTCTTATGAAACATTTATTAAATCAATGCATAAAATTGTGCAATAAGGGTTTCATTTTCATTCATTTCACGTTATTTTGTACTTGACTAACCAATTGATTCCGACGTGTAATATACCTTTACTTATATGTGTTAATTCTAATTGCCTGTTGTTTTGCCTCCTTGCCTACATACAATGACTGAGCCTATGTTAACGAACCTGCTCTAAGGGTTTGACTCTTTAATCTACATTATATGGATGACATTTATGTATTGTTTTCTCTGTACATTTTGCAAGAAAAGTTGCTTTTATTAAAATTTATGTTATGAATTGCGATTTATTTTGGCAAAGATATTTTGTTGTATGTATCTTATGTGACTATTACATATTGGTAACATTTTTTTAGTTTTTACTATTTTGTATGAAATTATTTGTAAGATACATGTATTTGTATTCAAGGACAGAATATGTAGTTTGGAGTTCGGATGTCTTTGATAATAGTCTCACTGTTTCTCAATAAGAGTTTTCTTACAAATTTTCGTTTAACCATATAATGATACGATCGTGCAACAAAAGCAGCCCATCAAAAATCGCCTTACACCCCAAACTAATAATATTTAAGTCAAACAACCCAATAATCCAAAATATTACACCACCCCCTCCCTACTATCTCATGAGCACACTCTAAAAACCGCATCCTCCCGGAGACTCATGATTTCCGTCCAACACCACACCTCACGGCTGACACTGTGCCCCCACCCTCGCGCGTATAAAACACTTTTGGCACACATCACCCGACGCATCAGCACAGTACAGCCTACCCCGGCCACATCGGGCCCGGACGACGAGCACCGGCGCATACTAACAAGACCCGCGCGCCCGGCGTATTTTATTACCCCCCCCCCCCAATCCTCCCCCGCCCACTACTCCTTTCGTCGCGCCCGAGCGCGTCGCGCGCCTTTCGCCGAACGCTACCGCTCGAAAATGGGAAAATCGGTATTCAGGCCGGGTTCGTTCTCTCGGCGTTTCTCATACACCCCCCCTCCCATACGTCGCGACCCCTTGGAAAAAGCGCATCGACGACGACGCGCCACGGCGTCTCAAGATATAAGCACGTGTGCCAGCATCGCTTTATTTTTTCTTTGAGCTTGGAGGTTATGTTCTTACGCGCCCGTTTCCGCTGGGCCAACGGTATAGTATGTAAATCGAGGTGTTTGCTTTCAATATGAGCTCGATCTTTGCGTACGCTCCTCGGTACGTTCGCTTGTGTTGTTTGGGGAGATGGGCTTTTGCGAGCCGGGAATTTTTATGTACTCTGGATCGGGGGACTATTTAATTACCTGTTTTTTATCAGAACGGAATTGTGATTTGGGAGCTAGAGGTTTGAACCTGATGTATAAGGGACTCAGTGATTTTTGGTTCGCAACGTTAATGGGCATACTTATTTTATTAAATGTTGAAGAAAGCGTTGAACATTGTTGGAATACTCTAATTTATAAACTTTTTCTCTAGAAATATGCTGGAAAAAATTTGGTCAATTGCCGTGCGATAAGGGATCGTCCTTAAATTACGTAAGGGTCCCTAGGGGGGGGGGGGGGGGGTTTCTCGCGCTCTGCACTACACCAGCGGAAAAAATCTCAAAATAATGTTCAAAGTATTGATGGAATTTTTTATAAATTCTGTTTAATTACAGAAAATGTTGTAGGGGGGCAGTGGGTTTAAGAAAATCTTATGCTATCTAACATAGGTGTGGGTGCGTTGATACTATCGTGATGAATAATGGACGATTAAAATGTATTGAAAGTCCTTACTCACGAGTGCCGTGATTTACAATCGTCGGAAATGTCGATCTTGGAAAAGTGGTACTCACCTGAAACATAGAAGAAAAAAACAATGTTTGTTTATTATCATAAGTTATTCATCCTGCATCAAAAATATAAATTTCCTGGATAAAAAAAAAAAAATACAATTTATATCAACCATACGCATCGCTCGTTCCGACTTTATCGAACGAACGTACAGTCATAACCATCTGGAAAAATCAACCACCACACGTCCCGTCGAACCCACTCCAAACAGAATCCCGTGCACCCATCCGCAACAAGCCCCCGACGTTAATCCCATCACAATAATCCCCGCATCGCCAAACGGACCCAAAACAAAGGGGAAAAAAGTCGTCCCCCTCTCCCTCCCTCCCACCAATCACAAGACCAACCAACAGCCACCCGTGGCTCCCCGTTTCACCCTAATGGCGGACGGCTCGAAATTTTTTCAAACTCCCGAGGCGCGAGCCGAATAAATTACGCCCGCCTAATGCGATTAGAACAGCAGCGGCAGCAGCAGCGGTGGCGGCAGCTCGGAGATTTTAATCCGGAAAAGCCGCGTGCCGCTCAACAGCTGCTTTCCGCCCCGGGACACCCCTTCTTCCTCCCCCCCCCCC